>JBBBDQ010000840.1:6005000-6025000 GCA_037127315.1 Ascarosepion bandense | reverse complement strand
TAGATAGATAGATAGATAGATAGAATAGATAGATAGATAGATAGATAGATAGATAGATAGTAGACATAGGTATCATCACAGCATGGTTACTGAATATTTCACGTTTCTAAGCTATATTCTGACCATCATTTGACAATAATAGAATAAAGAACAAATAGGAAGAAACAATCTAACATTTAAATTTTATTAATGTTTTATCAGAGAATCAGACATGGAGAAAAATGGAAAAAGAAATTCTGATATTTTATTTTGTGTTATTTGATTTACAAATATAAAAACATTAGAATTTCTTTTCTTTTTTTCTCTCCATATTTCATTCTCTGATGAAGCTTTAATGAAAGTGGAGCATTTTAGATTTATATTATATACATATATGCACGCATTAGTTTACCCATGTCGTCAAAAGGGGTCTCTTTACTATCACGAGATGCTTTTTCTTATACGAGTCTTTAAATATATATATTATTTCTAATTTCATGAAGTTGGTATTGGCTTCATAAACATCTTGGAATAGACTGCTAGTGCAAAGGAGATAATTCAAATAAATAAATAAAAATTAAAGATATTACATGACAGGGACAGATAGATAGATAGATAGATAGATAGATAGATAGATAGATAGATAGATAGATAGATAGATATTAGCCAAGGTTATCTTTAAAACGAACTCAATTGTAGGAAATAGAATCTACTGCAGATTTTAGATCTTCGTGACTGGCTACGTAAGGTAGTTATGAGCTAGTGATATGCCCAAAAGTACTTATTTACCTACTGTATTTTCTTTCAAACACCTGGCGTCGAAACAGAGCACCAGGTTAAGGCTAAGGTGGATTCCTACAATTTATAGCAGAAAAGATTACTGTATGTAAAAAGCAGACTAAAGGCACTGCTGAACACAAAGCAAGAAATCATAATATTTAATTAAAATATTCTCCACTCGACCGCTTCGTATGACGATCATCATTTCTCTACAGCCTGGGTACTTCAACATGGTGTAATGGTTAGCAAACTTGTCTCACTAGATCTATTACGATTGAATAGTGAGCGCATTCCTCTTTGGCTGTCACATACTTTTGGACTTGTTCGATACTTAAGATACGTTTAGAAAACCACCATATTTATTGGCGGGCTACTTTGTTACTTCTTTTTCTTCTGTTGCTTCCAGTTGGTTAATAGTAAGTGTTTTGAGGTATATTTAGGTATGATGTGGTACCGCATGTACTTTGTTACAATAATTCCTTTTATAGTACCGATAATAACAACATAAACCACGACAAATTGTATAGATTGAAAAGCAAAAATACAAGCAAATTGACCAGACATAAATGCTAAAAATTATACTGAAAAACATGTCTTCTGATAGATGTTGCAAACCCAAACGACAATTTTTGTCGGTTGTGTCTACAGCATCTATCAGAAAATCTATTCAGAAATTTATTCAGAAAATATATATCTATTCAGAAATAAATCTACATCTATTCAGAAATATCTTTGAAAATATTTGTGAAACTAAATAAACACAAGGACGTCGGCATCGAAATCAGTAGACAGTAGCATCTCAATACAACAATATTACTTATTGATATTAGGGAATTGTTAATGATATTATAGGAAACCGATTTCTGAAAGCCCGAAAATATATGAATTACAATAAATTATACACATGTGTACTTCAGTTGGTATCATCTGATACAAAACCCTTAAAGTCTCTATTTGAGACTTGGAGGCAACTCATATGACACGAAGCAAAAGCCAAAAATAAAATAAAATAAACAAATCATTAGCATCACTACATTGTTATCGTTATCATTATTAGTAGTAATAATATTAATTGTGGGGCCGTGCCGTCATTTTTGACGACACGGCCCCACAAAATATTTATATCGTTATACCATCTAAAATGACGCCAACATAAACATAGACGTACCCACTATTGAGTATTTTTCATAAAGACATAAAAAGAAAAATAATCCAATCACTCATCACGAGCGTGAGAGAAGGGATATATATATATATATATATATATATATATATATATATATGACTATTTACGCTCTCACATCCTGATGGAACACTCTGGAAGAATGGTAGACTTTGAAAAACAGTAGCTACTCTGGCATGTACGCATCACTCATTGCGTAATGAATTAGAGCACTCTGGCTATTGGGCGTGTATAATGATAATGTATACGCTAAAAAGGTATGCCTTCTTCTACCGAGCGCTCATAGCCCAGAGGTAGAATCGCCGACTGACGCCAATGCAGTCGGTTTCAATCCTGGGTTAAAAGCAATCGGAGTTTAACCGTACTGATGAGCTGTGATACAGTGAAACAGATCTGTCTGCGGATGACTATATATATATATATATATATATATATATCAGTAATGAATTGAATTCTCCCAGTGTGTGAATTGGCGTGTGTATACACTGCATAAATATATAAGACTCTAAAATTCCCCTTCCCTTAATCCATGCGTCTATGGCTTAGGGAGTTTCGATCCCGGCTGAAAGCAAGTGGAAGTCTAGCCACACTGATAAGCTGTGATACAGCAAAACAGGTTTATATGTGGATGGCTAATATATAGAAAAATAAACACAAAATAATAAGGCACTATTAAAGAGCTTTCGTAACCGGTAGTAAAGAGAATGATCTGCTATAATCTCTCTAATGAAGTGAGCTGATGCTGCCTTGATATTGTCTCACTCTCCATGAGCGTGACAGAAATATATGTATATATCAGTGTACCTCTGCCGTCAAAAATGACAGCAACATATTCGAGTGGAATATTATATATATATATATATATTCTTCATTGTGTGTGTATTATGAATAGACGGTTATGTTCTGGCAATTTAATAGTTGGGATAAAATTCAATGAGTATCAACTATAGTTGCAAGCCTATAAACTAAAGTGAAAAATGTTCAAATATGTCACAGCACTCAATAGAGTAATATCATGAATAGAAGGCTTACGGTATTGAACATTGGAGATACACTTCCACTACGGAAGAGCTCAGCTTCACGGATATGAAGCAGGGCTATGTCTTTGACCATTTTTGGCGATTAAAGTGTGCTTTATAAACAGAAAATAATTTTGATAAAAATATATTTTGAAAGAAAGAAAATATATATAAACATACCTTTAAAGAAAGAATAGAAGAGACGTAAATTAGATAGATAGATAGATAGATAGATAGATAGATAGATAGATAGATATGAAGAGACTGAGATAGATAGATAGATAGATAGATAGATAGATAGATAGATAGATAGATAGATAGATAGAATATTACTGACATTGATATATATTATTTATAGATTGAAAACTAATATTCATGAAAATTAATGATAATATCATTTGCCAAAACGTGAATATTTATAGATTAAGGATACTAAAATCCAACAGGCGCAGAAATTTAAATACCTGGGAAATTGTTCCGACAGAGGACGGAAAGTGCGACACTGAGATCCGAAGGCGTGTTGAAGGACGCGTTTCTAAAGTTAAACAGCGTATTGAGAGGCAGGAAGATTTTGTTGTAAACAAAGAGAAGTCTACCAAACTGTTATGTGACATTTGTCCTCTTATATAGGAGCGATGCTTAACGATCTCAAGGATGAAGGAGAGACTCGAAGCAACAGAAATATGGTTCGACTGAAGGATGGTTCTACTGAGGATAGCATGGACCGTACATAAGAGCAACGACAACATTTTGGAGAGGGTGGAAACGGAGAGAAAACTTATACTTAACATCAGAAAGAGGGAGCTGAAGTTTCTGGGACACGTAATGAGAAAGGACGGCTTCGAGAATCTAATACTCACAGGACAGATATTGGGAAAGAGAGAAAGAGGGGAAAGTAGCGCAAGACATACTTGATAGGCTTGAGCAAGTGGCTGGTGGAACGGGGTTTGGAAGAGATACGAAAAGGAAAAGTGTTAAGAGAGACAAGGGACAGTGGTAAATGGAAGTCCATTATAGCCTATGTCGTGAAAGGAGACGGCACAAGAAGATGAAACTTGTTTGAAAGACAATGCACTATTATAAATAAGCAGTAAAAATTACTTATGTTCATAATGTGTTAAAAATGATGCGAAGACATGGAAATATTTAAAATCATAGTTTTTAAGTAGGTACTTCCACTAAATCGCTGAAAAACAGCACAGCATGTAGAAAAAAGGCCCCAAATGTAACCTAAACGAACTTTTTCCATCAAAATGTTTATATTATTATTATTAAGAGGAAAGATCCAAGTATTTTTTAAATTATTTTTAAAATAGTTTAATCCTTTCTAACACATTCGAAATTTTGGTAAAAATCTTGTTTTTCTTTTCGTGATCGGGTTGCCAAATCGTTATTAGAGATTACAATGGAAAATGTAATATGACGTAACTCATTTTTCCCGGTGACAAACACATTAATTTGGAAATTCTTGCAAAAATCAAATATTTTCGGATTTTAATGAAACTTTCAGGACTTATTCACAAATGAATGAAATTATTTTAAAAAATATTGGTAAAAATATCTTTTTTTACATTTGTTACCCCCACCTTCCACGTAAATTCATGAAATTTCAAGAAATTAAATTTTACAGGCAAAACTAGTTTTAATAGTTAAACGCAGGACTTATTGGCAATGTAAATCATCCATTTTTCAACCATTTAGCCCCTCTTTCTGAACATCTGCTCCCGATAGTAAAATAAAAAATTCAATAAAACTATAGCATTATTTAATTAGATAAGCTTTTAATTACTTTAATAAATAATCTAAATTAAGGACATTATAATCTGAAGAAAAAATATTTTTGGATTAAAAATGAAATTTTTAAAAAATGGTTACATTTTTTTATGATAGTAATTTATATACTTTCAGAAATATTTTAAAAATATTTCAAAGATTTGTAGACGTTAGGCTATTCAGTTAGTTTCTGAAGACTATATTTACTCGTCGAAAATTGAAGTTTGATACAAATCATCTAGTCATTACATTTTTAAAATAATTTTTAATTTTTTTGTGTACTTGAAGTTTTTTGTATGGTAATTACTGTGTGTACATTAAACTTGGAGTAGATAGACTAAACTATCGCCCGGTTCACACTCCACCCACGTCTATTGAACAGGTAAAGAGGCTCATCCCTTGTTTCCTGTTTAGGATGTGGTTTCCGGTTTTTCTCTTTTCCAATCTTTTCACTCTTTTTCTTTCTTTCTTTATTCAATTGGAGTAGATAGACTAAACTATCGCCCGGTTCACACTCCACCCACGTCTATTGAACAGGTGAAAGGGCTCATCCCTTGTTCCCTGTTTAGGATGTGGTTTCCGGCTTTCTCTTTTCCAATCTTTTCACTCTTACGTAGCCTCCTGCGCATCAGTGGCGTTTTCGCCTTGCTTGGGGTGATATGATTTAAAAAAAAAAAAAAAAAAGGCCATGTGTTTTGCGGTTTCTTCTCCTGACAGAAAAAATTGGACAATTTTATCAATTCTGATCGACATACACTTATCTTATCGCGCATCTGTCTAGCTGTCATCACATACCAAATACGGGAAAAAAAGTCAGAAATATCAACACAGTGTTTACGAAATAATTTTATTCTAAATGTCATGCTATAAGTCAATTGTGTCAATTAGATTAATTTAACATTTAATTTGCTAATTTTCCAAAAATAATGTGTCACAGATGTATATTTTATTTTTGCAAAATTTTAAAAACCGAGAATGAAGTTTTGTTTTCAAATGTGTCAATCGCTCAAAAATGGCCGAAAAATTTAAAAATCAAAAAACTCTCAAAATCTTAAATTCCAATCAATATAATTTCTGTTTGAAATACACCAAAGTAGTTTGCTCACTGGAAATAGTAAATTTAATCATTTAGCTTTTAATTAAAACTAAAATAAAGTTTTTAGTGAAGCTTTTTTATTTTTAAAAATTCAACTTAAAAGTTAGTTATCGAAAATGAGTAGAGGTACCTATCTTTAAGTAACTTACATCGTTTCAATCAGGAAATTATATTTCTAAAATTCATTTTCAAAATGCTCGGTAAAATATCATTTCTATTTGTTAATTAACCTAGAATGATATAAACAAATAGGGGAAATGTGAAAAGCATGTTATTCGGTGTTACTTTCACCCAATCCAAAGTACCATATTCGTCGCCTAAAATCTAATTCTTCCACAATAGTCAACCACAAAGAAAACACAACGGCAGTACCTGCTATTTGAATAGTAAGTAGAAACAGCAACAAAATAAGCCAGTTGCCGAGTGTGTGTGTGTGTGTGTGTGTGCGCGCATGCGCGTGCGTGCGTGCGTGTAAGGTTAATCAATACTTTCTTATGTATATATTTACCGACCATTTATTTATCTTTCTATTAATTTATGCAGACTGCCCGTTCTATCTTGCCTTTCATTTTATTTGGCGATGAAAATCTGTGGCAAATAAACACTATTTTTTTTAATAAACATAAAGAATTCAATTGTGACGAGTGGTGAACTGGTTTCCATGCCACAAAGAACTGTCGTTGAGTGAAAGGCAAAAAACGCTACAGGGATGACCGAAGAATTCTTAGACACGAAAGTCGCTAAAACAAAACGCCGACACTTGTTAAACACACACACACAAACACACACACACACACACACACACACAAACACACACACACACACACACACACACACCACAAAAAAAAACAAAAAAAAAACAAAACAAATATAAAAGAAGAGCGAGATCCTTTTAATCTAAACATAGAAACGAGTGTTCTTTTTTAATCAATCTAAATATGTACTCCAGAGTCAACGCATTTGAAAATTTAGAAAATTTTGTTTATCTAGATATATACTTAATTATAAATATAAGCCAATGTATCCACTGCTTAATAAAAGTACAATGATTACGGATTTATAAGGCAGGCACAATAATGTAAATACATTATACATAGTGCACTGGTATTATAAAGAGAAGATCAATTCCTGACAATGCAGTCGTTAAAATATATTTCAATAAGTACCGGCTTTATTTCGTATCCAAGAATAAGTTCTTCTTTTCTGAGTGTTTCCTTAATGATGGTGGCATTGATGTCTAAATTTGCCACCAACATACAGGTTTGGCACAAGAAGCTTCCATTTTCATCAAAATCTGCTCCCGTCATCCATTCCCTATTACTGTCTGGCTTTGCAAGAGTTGGTTGGAGGCGAAAGAAAATCAGAGTAGAAGAAAGTGCCGATGGCGTAAATTTGTTTAAGGTGTGCCAGTAAGTGATCCACCCATTTGATTCTATGACCTTCCTCTGCGGCATATATGGAACAGAACATGCAGAATCCTGTCATGAGACTAGAATAAACTGAGGCGGTGGCGCCTTCTTAGCATGTTCGTCATGCGTAGCTTTCTTTATCAGCTGGTTCAACCGCTGAGATCTGTTGTAATCATCATTCGCTTGTCCCTCCACTGGGTTTTTTTACCGACTGTAATTGCTAGCCAATAAAATTACATGGAATAATGTATCCAAATATAACACTGGACTCAATAGAATAGTATTATGAATAGAAGGTCACGTAACTTTTCTCGAATGAGTGGGATACATTTCATTGACCATTGATTGTACTTGCTAGTCTATAAAACGAACACAAGAAAGTACTCAAATATTACATTGCATCCCTTGTAATGAAATTTTACATTGTACTCAAATATTACATTGCATCCCATGTAATGAAATTTTACATTGTACTCAAATATTACACTGCATCCCATGTAATGAAATATTACATTGTACTCAAATATTACATTGCATCCCATGTAATGAAATATTACATTGTACTCAAATATTACATTGCATCCCATGTAATGAAATATTACATTGTACTCAAATATTACATTGCATCCCATGTAATGAAATTTTACATTGTACTCAAATATTACATTGCATCCCATGTAATGAAATATTACATTGTACTCAAATATTACATTGCATCCCATGTAATGAAATATTACATTGTACTTAAATATTACATTGCATCCCATGTAATGAAATATTACATTGTACTCAAATATTACATTGCATCCCATGTAATGAAATATTACATTGCATCACATGTCTTGAAATTGCATTATGAAAAAGAAAGTCAAGCCTTATAATTTAATAGTTAAGGTAAATTTCAATGAAAATCTATTTCATTTGCTAGCTTGATAACACAACTAAAAAATGTCCAAAGTATGACACAAGCACTCATAAATACTGATGTTATATTATAGATGATTTCTTAAGAATATATCAGGATATTGAAGAAACAGTTTAAAAAAACATACAACAACAAATAAGAAATTGTTGATGGTACAGTATGACCCGGATATAAGAGACCCGGATATCAGAGAAACCCAGGTGTAAGAGAGATTTTCTCTGGTCCAAAATTAGAGCCTGTGGTAATGTATATAGAACTGACCAAACCCGGATATAAGATAATATTTATCCGGTCCCGACGAGTCTCTTATATCCGGGTTACACTGTAGTTGTGGAGACGACAATTTGTATGGTTGGTTGTTTTGTTTTTATGGCATATCAACCTCGGCGGGTCATTTATTGCCAACTAAATTTTTTTTATTTATTTATTGCTGGTAATACCCTTTTTCTTTCAACAATTTATTGTTTTTATATAAGATTTTGTGTCTAGCAATACATTTTTCTTTTCGAGTATCAAGATTCATTGGGATTTGTTTTTAAGGGCAGGGTCCCCAAGTACTACTCTGTTATTTAACCCATAGCTGGAGGGAAGGAACGGATTAATACCTTTCCCAAGGGTACCAGTACTTAAGTGAATGCAAGGTATTCAACGGGAATTCGAACTCGGCTCACCGATTTCTCTTTCCGAGCAGATATCCACTGCACCATAACGCACATCCGTCACTAAACGCTTACAGCACCTGGTATTCCCAAGCGGTCACCCATCTAAGTACTGACCAGGCTCAACGTTGCTTAACTTCCGTGATCGAGCGAGAACCGGTGTATTCAATCTGATATGGCCGTAAGCGGAGACGACAAGAATCACTCATCATAATTTCAGTTATTGGTGCATTATATATAAATAAATATTATGATGGAGACTCAATTAGAACAATGCCATCAGGATGCATTCTCTAATATGTGCAGCATGAATGTGTCTTTTTAGTCCTTCTAGGGTCTCACATTCTTTTACACAAATGTGGCAACTTTGAGCGCTTTTTGCACTAGTTAAAATAATGTGGAATGAGTGACTTCTCTTTGTGGGCGACATCTTCGAGGATTTTTTAGGCCTGCCCAACTTATGACCACATTCATTACATGTTACATTAAATTCTGTGCAAACATTTTAATGGACATTGACATCAAGACCATATTCAATGCCAATGTTAGTAAAGGAACAAGGATTTATCTCCACAACGGACGCAAAAACTAATGTAAAACAAATGTAATGTTTATATGGTGGAATAGTCAGGGTATTTATATGTTCAGCATATAAAATGTTGTTCACCTCGAAAGTAACACGAGGCCGCAAACAGCAAGAATAACAAGAACACTCAAAGACCGCAAACATCCGCCAAGCCAATCATCTTAAAATGAGAATAACTGCAACGAATTCGACTGCTCTCAAGAATAAAAATACAAAAATGAATTCGACGGCTCTCAAAATTAAATACAAACTTAAAATGAACCATGAAAGTTGTAAAAAAAAAAAAACACGAAAAAATAGCCCAGAAACTTATTCCGTACTAGATCGAACCTAAAATCTAATCAGTTTGTGTCGTTCATGAGATCAATCATCGCTGAAAATGTTATCCGAATCCATTCAGCAGGTCTTCAGATGTCTTGTCTGGAGACAGACAAACGTGACTGAAAACAATACCCGCGCCTTAAGGCAAAGTAACAAAGAAAAAAAAATTGTAACTCAGTGGATTTATTCGATCCCGCCCACTATATTCATCTGAGCATCGTCACCTTTTTTAATCGCTGCAAAACACTTTGACGAAGAAAACTTTATCTAATGAAAACAACAGTCCATAAAAAAAAACAATAGTGTATCAATAATGTTTTACACTAAAACCCGTGAACTTTTACTCAAAAGACATAAAAGAACTGGCTTATTAGTGGCAACTCGTCATTACAAATAATAGATAATATATAATGGTAAAGACCCCAGTGTTGAGGATAACTTTATCACCACCACCAAGACAATCGAAGATGTAATTAGAAAGAAAACTAGATGAAACACCATTTCAGATCCCTGGATTTATCAAACATGTTTTTGCAAAGTAGAAACGCCTATACTGGTGCAACATATCAAAATCTAAAAGCCTACATCTTAGAGAAACCTATGTTAGAATAACCCTTTAAACTTGCTCATAATGTACATGAACAAAACTTTAATTTTTACAAAGGCCACTTTATATTAAAAAAAAAAAAAAAAAAGATTATTCCTTACATTGAAAATACTTTGAGGGAATCCTGATCAATATTTTAAACTATAAACACAAGACAAAAACACTATATTACATTACCAGCCGTTATTAATTCCATTCTTAAAGAATCAAAAATATGTAAACATTGCTGTTGTTTATATGACGTCCCCACATCAATATTTGCGCAACCATCAGACCTAAAAAAAATGCCTGCAAGACACGCACACATATAAGAATAGATATCATCATCGAAATATCACATAGACAGACTAGAATCATGACATACAAACACGAATAAATTATAGATAAAAGTACTGCTTGACAGGATGTGCGTTGTGGTGCAGTGGATATCGGCTAGGAACGAGATATAGGGGAGCCGAGTTCGAATTCCAGTTGAATTCATTGCATTCACTTACGCGCAAATACCCTTGGGAAAGGTATTAATCCGTCTCTTTCATCCACTTATGGGTTAAATCACAGGACAGATTGGGTTCTATAGCCTCGGCTGGCAACCAGTCTACCGCAGAAGGCAATGGCAACCTACTGCGGGATAATATTCTGCCCAGTTAGTCATGTCTCCTTCGAGACATGATCGCCCAAGCGTGTTTCACGTATGGCACTTAACTGACTGACTGCTTGACAAGTTAAATGCTCATGACGCCTGCTTAACCAATAAAAAAAATACAAACAAACCAAAATGAAAATAGCAAAAGGAAGCTTTACTAGAGGCAAAACATGTTAGATTTATAAACGTTTCCTATTTGTTCTTTATTCTATCATTTTGTTAGCTTCTGATCTGAATTTGAACCCAATTCATACATAGGCATATATATATAAGTAAATCAACCTTGTTATTGATTACTCGTCACGGGTTTTTTATTTGGGTTACGTACTGGCTCGGTCCAAATCGCTTTGGCTGATGTTCATGTGCTTAGGTCTTTCTTTTTTTTAGAACCATTTTTTCCTTCCGCGTATATAAAAAAAAAACCGATAATATCACTAAGACGCAAGGGTCTCATTCAAGTTAATGAGAATGAAAAGTCAATAGAAGGAACCAGAAACTCAGTGTTTAATAAGAAAGAAGAAATAATTCTCCTCCTGTTAAAACAACCGGGTGGAGTGTGAACTGGACTATAAGTGAATCGATCTATTCCTATTGACGAAAATATATAAATAAATACTAATAGAATTTCAGATTTAAAGACTAAGATGTTAGATATATAGAGTTGAAATAGACTTTATAAGCAACTAGAAACCCAATCCTAAACAAGAAACAAGGGATAAACCTGTACTTCTAGGGGAGGAGTGTGAACTGAATGACAAGCAAGCCTATCTATTCCTATTGAGAATGCAGAGAAATACACAAATATTTTTTGTTTAATAAGATTTACGAAATATTCAGAGTAGTAAATAAAAACAAATGAATATACCGTTTAATAAATAAACGTTGAGTCTACTCAAACATGGGTATCTACTAAAAATAATTTTTAAGTAATAATTTTTGTCGAATTAATAAATAAAAAAAAACTTCACTATTTTAGAAAATATATATATAATAATATATATTATAATAGATATATATATATAATACATAAGAAACACACACACACACACACACATATAAACATACAAGGTGTCCATATAGTTCATGTGCACTTCAAAAAAATTCATAACTATTTGTATTTGCGATTGAAATAATTTATAAAAACGATTAGAAATAAGTAAATCTATATTTTTTAAGGTTTTACTGAAATTTTATTTAAGTTTCCACATGTCCTACATCGTTAGCAATACAAAGGGTAATACGATTTTGCAGTTCAGGGAAAACATATGCCAACTGATTTACAGTAATGCCTGAAATCACATTAGTATCAATAACTACACTTAAAACTAGGTACATTAAGCTTTATAAAATTTTTGACAGATTATTTCTATCACAAATACAAATAAAGCTATAAACTTTTTAAAGTGGATACGGACTTTATGGACACCCTGTATAATATTCGTACTAAATTTTAAGCTTTATATTGAGTAACTTTTCTACGTTACATTAAGAAACCAAAAGTTTTACGTTAGCATAGCAACAATGCAAATCACTGAGGAAGAAATAGAATCTTTCTACTCCACACTGGACAATGCCAAAGCTCATTGTAGAATGCAAGAAATTAGAATCATCATGGGAGACTTGAATGCCAAGATAAGCATGAAGAGGGAAGGGGGAAAACTGGCAAATTTGTATTAGGAATTCGCAACGATCGAGGAGAAAAATTGGTCCAATGGTGTACAACAAATGAGCAGGTAAAAACCAACACCTGGTGTCAAGAACACACAAGATGCCTATAAACATGGAGAAGCTCAGGAGGCAACACGAAAAACCAAATCGATTACATAATCATAAACAGGAGATTCAGGAACGCAGTGGTTCAATGCAAACCTATCCAAGTGCCGACTGTGGAAGCAACCATCTCTTAGTCATCTGAAATCTAAGGGTGAAATTTCGGAGACCGAAGAAGCCTAGTGCAGCACCCAAACAGCAATAGAACACACTCATGTATGACCTCAACCTGCAGAAAAAATACACTGGGAGTTTAAGAAACAAATACGAAGAACAAATGGGAAATAGAAATTCAAAATGGGACACACTAAAGGAAGCACTAGTGACATCAGCAAACAACATTGTCCCAAAGGAAATCAGACGCAGAAGAATATAACGAGTGGATGACTGAAGAGAGTCTCGATATGATGCAAAGGAGACAGAAAATGATCCCAAGACATGGAATGGAATACAAAAAACTATACAAGGAAATCAGGACCAAGTGCCGACAGGCTAAAGAGAAATGGCTCACCAGCAAATGTGCAGAAGTAGAGAGATTGAGGAAGACTAATAAAGAAGACATGTATAAAGAAATAAGGGAACTAACAAGAAGAACATGCTCCTTAACAGGATGTATAAAATCCAAGGATGGAACGATCATAAAGAGGAAATACTCCAGCGATGGGAAGAATACATCAAAATATTAAAATCCGAAGTGGAAGCTTCAATGGCCAAATTGCGGTTTTGTTAAGGAAACTGGAACAAGGAACGCAATATTTATACTTAGGATGGTTTAAGAAAATGCAATACAAATGAAAAAGGACGTGTTCCTATTTTTTACAGACTATGCAAAGACATTCAACAAAGTACGGCACAAAGAACTGATAGAAATGCTCAGCAAGCTCGACATATTTGGGAAAGACTTAAGAGCAATCAAGAATCTCTGCTGGCAGCAAACCACCTGCATACGGACAGGAAACGAATTCAGCAGATATACAAAAAATAGAAAATGGGCGTAATACAAGGATGTGTCTTTTTACCTGATCTATTCAACTTGTACAGCAAGACTATTATGAGGACCTTAGAAGTTATGCCAGGATTCATCATCGGTGGCCACAATCTAAACAACATAAGATACGCAGATGATACAGTGCTGATGCCGGACACGGAAAGGAAATTACAAAACCTCCTAAAGAAGATAGCTGAAAAAAGTCGGAACAAAGGACTATAAATGAACTACAAGAAAACCGAATGACCATAGTGACCAGAAAACAGAGGAGCCCAAAATGCCAATTACCAGTGGGGGATACTAAAATTAAACAAGTACAAAAATTTAAATTTGTGAGGTGTTCTAACAGAAGACGGAAGTGCAACACTGACGGAAGTGCAACACTGACGGAAGTGCAACACTGAGATTCGAAGGCGAATTAGCGTGGCGAAGGATGCATTCCAGATTCAGAGACAGAAAACTTTCACTAGAAACAAAGAAGTGATTACTGGATTGCTATGTGGTGCCTGTTCTTCAGTATGGCAGTGAATGCTGGACAATCTCATCAAAGATGAATAAAAAACTTGAAGCAACTGAAATGTGGTTCTGCAGAAGGATGCTGCGGATACCATGGATCGAGCATGTGAGCAATGATGAGGTTTTGGAAAGGATGGAAACGAGAAGGAAATTAATACTGAGCATCAGGAAAATACAGCTAAAGTTCTTGAGACATGTTATGAGGAAGACGGGCTAGGAAAATCTGACACTCACAGAAAGAGAGACAGGGGAAAGCAGCAAGCAACATATTTGACGGGCCTAAGCAAGTGGATGACAGATGGGGTAATAGAAAAACCTGTGCTAAGAGCCACCAGGGATAGGGAGACGTGGAGAGCCATGATTGCCTACGGCAAATAGAAAAAAGAAGATATTGCACATACGTGTGTGTGCGGGTGTGGAACATATATTCAGAAATAATACCAAAATAAAGTACAGCACCTTTTCTAAAGAACGAATCAAAACGCTTGAGAATATTATTAACCTGAAAAAACAACCCACATTAAAATATCTTTCAGCATGCTGAATGTTCGAAATAATTACATTCCTTTTATTTATTTATTGTTGATATGCTGATGTATTCATTTTGAAAAATGTGCAAAAAACAATAAATCTTGTGAATGCCATTAATAAACAGACACTTATTTTTAAAAAATCACTAAGCGTGAAACAGCGCTGTAAATAGGGTAAATAAAACAGAAATATTATTTTTATGTGCATTAAAAAGCAATTTTAAAAGAATTTAAAAGTAAGCACTTACGCAAATAAGATATATATATATATATATATATATATATATATATATATATATATATATATGGATGCAAATAAGTCCGTATATGTGTATACACGCCAATATATAACTATTTATCAGGTGTTAATAGTGCAATGGTCAATGTACTATAACAGAGTTATTAAATATTTATTAGTAAATATACATATTATTCTAAGTCTAAAGCATGACTCTGAGTTTTATGCACTACGCAATCACCAGCTGCATATTATAAGTTCATAAATCAAAAGTGGTTATATATATATATATATATATATATAACCACATTTGGTAAAAGCAGTACACTCCATCAGGAAAGTGATAGTCACTTGAAGATGAAGGCAGTTATACTGTTATATTTTAAGCAGAGTCACATTGCGATCAATTTTGACTCAGACATGAGAATATTGTCAAAACTCAGGACAATGCTTCTCCCAGGTAGGCCACATTTTCAAAATGAACGCAGTGCTTTCTAATATGAAAATAAAATTCTTACAACAGCCCAAATTCCAGACAAGCTATCACACCGCATTATCAAACAACCTGACCTCATCCTCCCTACAGGAGGCATTCAGAGGACAGCTGTTCATTAATGAAGATGAAATGAAAAACTGTTGAGGTCAAGATTTCAGACTTTTATGTTCATTCATGTTCAAACTGTTGAGGTCAAGACTTCAGACTTTTATGTTCATTTTGGTGCGCTTTGCGAGCTTCTGGATTTAAATCTATTCCAGTTAAAGAAAAGCGGGTATTACTTTTTGACTGACTCTCATACTACGATTTAGAAGGAAAGTGACTATACTGAGTCTTAGATTTAAAAAGCTTCAAGTGAGTGAAGCCTGTAGGTCTTCTCGAGGACCATCCTTTTTGAATCTCATGAACTTTTTTTTAATCATATCACCCTGGGCACGGCGGTAACGCCACTGATGTGCAGGGGGCTACGTAAGAGTGAAAGGATTGGAAAAGAGAAAGCCGGAAACCATATCCTAAACAGGGAACAAGGGATGAGCCTCTTCACCTGTTCAGTAGACATGGGTGGAGTGTGAATCGGGCAATAGTTTGGTCTATCTACGCCAATTGAAAAAAAGAAAAAGAAAAAAAAAGAAAAGTGAAAAGATTGGAAAAGAGAAAGCCGGAAACCACATCCTAAACAGGGAACAAGGGATGAGCCTCTACACCTGTTCAATAGACGTGGGTAGAGTGTGAACCGGGCGATAGTTTAGTCTATCTACTCCAATTGAAAATAAATAAGAAAAAAGAGAAAAGTGAAAATATTGGAAAAGAGGGGGTGCTACAGAATCGCAAAGAACAAAAATCAAATCACCTGAGGTCTTTCTACACTAACAGCAATTAAAATGGATATAACATGTAAATCAAAGAGAAAATAACAACATAATCAAGATCTTAACATTACATACTAATTCAAACAAAAGAAAAAACTCCCGTCACTACTGGAAAAAGAAATAACACTTGTGAAACTTATTTCCCAGAAAAATGGTTTTAATAGAGGAAGGTTTCATACATTTAAATGGAGAGTAACACGGGCTGCTCAGCCAATGAATGCTGAATGTTTCCTTATAGGGAAACAGATAATATTACCATTACAGGATTTGGAAACCTGCAGTATTTTTTGTACAATTGATATGTTTTGAGTGCTTCTACTTTTAAATAAATTATAATGAAAGCAGGACGGACATTACTTTTAGATTGACGCTCATGCCGTGATTGAAAAGAAAGGCGACTATGTTGAGGACTAAATTTGGAATCATAAGATCTTTGTATTCCTTTTGATGTGATTTGTGCGCTTCTACTATTAAATCTCTTATTATTAATGAAGAACATGCATTAAATTTTTTACCAGTGTTTTTACCACAACCGAAAGAGAAAGAGTCTATGTTAAAGTGTAGATCTGAAATAGTGAAATATTTGTATTCACTTTTTTTTACTATTTGTACGCTTCTACTATTAAGTCTCTTTTAATTAAAGAAGATTCATTAATTTTCTTATCAGTGTTTTTACCACACCTGAAAGGGAAAGAGACTATGTTAAAGTGTAGATTTTAAATAGTGAGATATCTGTATTCCTTTTTATATGATTTGTACGAGTCTACTATTAAGTCTCTTTTAATTAAAGAACATGCATTAAATTGTTTACCAGTGTTTTTACCGCAACCAGGGGGGGGGGGCAGAGACTATTTTAAAGTGTAGATTTGAAATAGTAGGATATTTGTATTCCTTTTTAAATGATTTGTACGCTTCTACTATTAAGTCTCTTTTAACTAAAGAAGATGCATTAATTTTTTAACAGTGTTTTACCACAACCGAGATGGAAAGAGACTATGCTAAAGTGTAGATTTGAAATAGTGAGATATTTGTATTCCTTTTTTTATGATTTGTATGCTTCTACTATTAAGTCTCTTTTAATTAAAAACATGCATTAAATTTTTTACCAGTGTTTTTACCACAACCGAAAGAGAAACAGTCTATGTTAAAGTGTAGATTTGTAATAGTGAGTTATTTGTATACGAATTTTAAACGGTTTGTTCGCTTCTACTATTAAATCTCTTTTAATTAAAGAACATGCATTCATTTTTAACTCAGCCTAATGTGTGCATTTAAAAATTAGGTAGAAATATCTTAAAGGAAGGCAAGAAAGGACGATTGGAAACTTGCTTTTGCTACTATTAAAATGTGGATTTTATGCACAATAATCGTCTGCAAAGTTGCTTTGAAGTAAGTAAAGGCTTGGCAAAAAGATTTGAAACGTCAAAACAGTTTGTTTGGCAAATGTACATTGAGGATGGGTTGATTTTGTGAAGGTGTGAGGAAGGATAGGTATAAAAAGGGGGGGCTAACAATCAGGAGGGGAGGTGTTTACAAGCATTGTAAACAATCTGTCCAAAAAAGTAAAAAAGAGTAACTTGCAAAATGGCGGCAAAGAGATAGGGATAGCTGGAGAGGAAAAGAATTAAGGAAGGAGACAAAAATGGAACCAAGAAAGGAAAAGAAGACAGATCACGAAAGGAGATGAGAGACAGAGAAGAAAAGAAATAAAGATAAAAAGTAAAAGAAACGAAAAACGACTCGTGGGTCGAAAGAGAAAGATTAAGACTAGAAAAAAAGATAAAGAAAAGGAAAAATGAGATTACAAGAGAGGGAAATATACATAAGAGAGAGAGAGAGAGAGAGAGAGAGAAGTAGACGAAAAGGGAAAAAGAGAAAACGAAAGAAAAAAAGAAAATGATTGAGATCATAAATGAGAGAAAAGGGATAAAACGGCACTGAAAGAGAAATGAAAAAGGAAAGCAGAAATGGCAAATAGTCAGTGAGAGCGGAGAGAGAAGAAAAAAACGAGAAAGACACATAAAGAAGAATAGACAGGGGAAGAGAGAAAGAGTGAAGAAAAAAAGAAAGAGAGGAGTAAAAAGTAGAGACGAAAGAAAAGAGAGAGATTGAAAAAAAAAACCAAAAGCAATGATGTAAAAAATGTATGCAGACAACAAAGTAATCAAATAGCCAGTTAGGTGAGAGAGTGAAAATAAAGGGGGGATGATAAATTAAAAAGAGAAAAGTAAATAAAGTGAGAAGTGATAAAAAAAGAGAAGGATAGATTTTCAAAAACGGAAGGAAGGAAGGAAGGAAGGAAAGAAGGAAGAAAGGAAGAGATAAAAGAAGAAAATAAAGGAAGCAAAACTATAAACAAAAGAGAAAACAAAAAAGAGTGAAAAAAATCACAAAAAGGGAAGAAGAAACGGAAAAGGCAAGTAAAAAGAAATCACGGAAGAAAGTAAAATTGAAAACAAAATAAAACAATGAACGATAAGTAAAAAAAAAAGAGAGAGAGAAAATAAAAGGATGAAAATGAAAAAAAAAAACATTTTGAAAACTTCAGAGTGAAATGGCAACATAATGTAGGGAAAAGAAAATACGAAAATGTTTGAAACATGACGAAGGAAAAAATATATTTGTTAAAAAAAACATCAAAAGTTTGTTGACCGATGTTATCCTGATTTGAGTGTGCTTGTAGCAGTGTGGTCAGAAAAAGGAGAAAGATTTGGGACATAACAGGGCGACTATGAAAAAGAATAGCATCAAAAATTTAAAACATTTAAAAAAAGAAATAATTTTCTTTCAAATCAAGAACAATAAATCTTTATTAATAAGATTCAAAGACTTTCTCATGATTATCAGTCAACTCGTCTGTAATATATATATATATGTGTGTGTGTGTGTGTGTGTGACAATTAATTAATGGAAATGTAATTGCAATTAAATGCTGGACAGAGTTTGTTTTTTTGGTTTTTTAATCCAGGACTCAACACCCTGTAGATAAATGACTTAATTTTAGGCGTCTGAAAATCACTTCGATCGTCATGAATCTTTTAGTTACATGCATGCTTTTCACACTTTTAATAAGAATGAAAATATATTAGAACCTTGAATATTTCCCTCTCTTGTAATCTCATTTTTCCTTTTCTTTATCTTTTTTTCTAGTCTTGAATAAGTTCTCACTGTTTTCTGACAGATGAGGTTGCCGGAAAAGTGTGCGAGTAGTTTCAGATGGTAACGCATCCATAAGGAGGTAGTATAAGCAACCTTGAAAGCCAATCTATGCCATTTTGCCATAAGTGTAAGCAACTTTGTTTTTCATAACATTAAACATATCCGAATTTTACTGCACTACTTTATTCAAAATAAATCTGCAGCTGAAGCACACAGAATTCTTGTTGAGACTTACGGCAACTATGCTCTGTCAGAAAGAGCATGCTGAGATTACTTTAGACACTTAAAAAATAATGATTTTGATGTTGACTATAAAAAACGCTCTGGTGCACTGAAAAATTTTGAAGACAAAAAATGGAAGGCTTTACTTTATGAAGATTAATGTCAGGGGAAAGCTGAATTTGCAAAATCATTGGTATTGATCACAAAACTATTTCCAAATGTTTGAAAACAT
>JBBBDQ010000840.1:5910000-6000000 GCA_037127315.1 Ascarosepion bandense | reverse complement strand
CGATTTGATAGGAATGATTATCATTGGGTTATATCAAATTATTATTGAATGATTTAATATTGAATTAAATAAAACAATCATCCAGAAATATCGTAGCGCTGTGGCTTGCTCAGAAGGCAAACACTGTCAACTGTTTCGAGATATCCTGAGCAAAAGCTCGAGTTTCGCTGTTCTTGGCAAGAGTCTGGAATATATATTCAATGATTACTGTAAGTACATCAGCAGTAGACCTGGTGAAGCAGAAGCCATATTGCTTGTCATAGAGTAGGTTTTGTTGGTGGTGAGATGAGGAACTATTTTAGCATTGATAACAGCAGCCTCCAACACTTTGGCAATATCTCTCTCTCTCTCTCTCTCTCTCTCTATATATATATATATATATATATATATATAAAAAGAACATAACTAAACATAAAATAGTCAAACTATACTTAAATACTTTAGAAGACAATATTAACCTCAGTAGTAAAAATATAACTTACAAATTAGAAATTAGCGATAGAGTCAGCAAAGTCAACGCAATCGAATTCTACATTACAATAAAAAACCACATGCCAGACTTTGAAACTAACTGATCTACTAGAGTTATTAATCCTACTAAATTAGAAATTAGAATAATTAGCAAACACATACTTGAGAGAGTAAACTTAGAAATAAACAACGCATAGGATTAACCCAATGGGATAACACTACTGAAGTCATTAATTGGTTTAACCGCATTAATCACAAATCACAAGTCAAAATGTTTGTTCATCAAGTTGGACACAGTGGATTATTACCATTCAATTTCAAAAAACGTGTTTACTTTAACTCTGGATTTTATCATGGAGTATTCTGACCTCACAAATTAAGAAAGGAATGTCATATTAAACTCCACACAATTGGTTCTCATCCACAACAATGAACAATGGACTAAGACAAATTCCAAGGACCTATTCAACATTAATATGGGATAATTGGATTCTGCAGAATCATAAGATCTCGTAGATCTGTTGTACAATCTAACTGCGCATAGTGATGTTGATATATTTGATATTGGCCTATATAAATATGATGGTCTCATGATTGTTCATAATTTTACAAATTCTAAAATAGATAAAATTAATAAATTAATACATAGACGAATGAAATATTCATAATTTTACAAATTCTAAAATAGATAAAATTCGTAAATTAATACATAGACGAATGAAATGTTCATAATTTTACAAATTCTAAAATAGATAAAATTCATAAATTAATACATAGACGAATGAAATGTTCATAATTTTACAAATTCTAAAATAGATAAAATTCATAAATTAATACATAGACGAATGAAAAACCTTAGTCTTAAACTAACCTAAAAAAGTTGACTTCCTAGATGTTACTCTGGATTTAGTTAATAAGACATACTCATCCATCATACATCCTAAATAAAATCACGCACCATCTATTCTTAAACACATACCATACTCTGTTGAACAGCGAATAAACAACAACTACTGAACTGACTACATTTTTATAAATACAGTTAATATTACAATACTGCCCTAAAAAGCAGCGGCAATAAATCTAATGACATTAAATATTATAAGCAAAAAATAATAATACCAAACATAATAGAAATAGATAAATTATTTGGCACACATTCCCATTTAGCCAAAAGGTTAGTACTAAAATAGGTAATAAATTCCTTAAACTAATTCAGAAATACTTCCCAACGAATAATCCCATTAGCAAAATTTTTAATAAGAAACTTAGTTATAGCTGATAATCTTGAAATTATAATAAAAACATAACAATAAAATCCAAAATCAATATAACAAATTTATTAATCAAAACCACCCTATTATAACAAACGACAATACTAATACTTGCAATTGTCGTAACCCAAACGAATGTCATTTGCAAAATAGATGCCTTACAGATTTTCTAGTCTACCAAGCTATCATTTCCACTACAGAAAATTTAACTCCTATCAAACATTATATTAAAAGTACTAAAAACACATTTAACTCGCGATAGTATCAGCATAAGCTACCTTTTGATGATAAAATCTATAGTAACACAACTTCACTTTCCAAATACTATTGGCAGTTGAAAAATGCAAATAAAATACATACAGTAAAATGGAAGATATTAACAAAAGTTAAAACAAGTAAATGGTTATATGAAAAATGTTTACTTTCCTTACAAGAAAAAGTTCAAATAATTAAATACCTGAAAACTAATTTATTAAACCAATGTAATGAAATAAGTACTGCCATTATAAAATAATTCACACTCTTAAATATATCTAAAAGTATCTCAAACTGTTTACTATATGCTATAATCTTACCGCTTTTAGTTAATTATATATATCTTAAATTTAACCTTCATATAATATTCTTAAATATTTTATTTCTAATCTTGTATCAACTCAAACAATATAGTGACTACATATTTGTTCAAACTTATTTAAACTGACACAACTGACACTTCCTCCGACTTTATATATATATATATATATATATATATATATATATATATATATACATACACACACACAAGTATATATATATTTATACAAGTGTATATATACAAGTATATATATATATATATATATATATATATATATATATAGTATATATACATATATATCTGTCTGACAAAGCTATTGTTAATTTTTAAAACTGCTGAAATAAATTCTGGGTTGAAAACCATTAAATTATGTGTTGAGTTTTCCTCTCAATATTTCATATTGCCCTGGAAAATATCCATCGGGCTCTCTATTTTTATCTATTTAATATTTTATATTAATTAGATAAAATGTTATGGATTATCCTCTCCGTTCTTATGGGTTTGATATTGTTTCCTACATTTTTTATACCTGCTGTATAACCCGGTGTTACTTGGGGTTATAATAAAATGCTCATGTCAAGTGCTTATTCAAAAAGCTTCAGTTTCAGATTGTCGTGACTCATAAATTTTAAAAAATGCATAGTAAATATTTGTCTTTTTTCGTATTTGTAAAACGGGATTCATGCTTGGTCAGTTTTGCCAAAAAACGGGAATGACGTATGTACAATTGTAAGAATGGTGTGGGCGTTACGGGGGCCTGTAATATGATACACTGACGTTGTGATGCAGAAGAAGTGAATGCATTGTCCTTGCAATGTCAGATCGGTTTGCACCTTGTAGAAAACGTGAAGTTGCTATGGCATATGAAAATGTATTAGTTACAAAACAGACCCGATTTTTTGTTCAACTATAAGAGTGAATGCCATAACTACTACAAAATAGCACTTATACACAATTTAATTAACCAAGCACAAATCAACTCCTCCACAAAAACTCTCAACTAAAAAATAAATTATTATAAAAATAACAGTTTTTTTCAGGCTTTAACACGTGCATGACCATGACATTACAACATAAAATAGTTCCATTTTGGATAACTTTCATGTTCTAATTAAAACTAAGCGTTTCGGAGAAATAAACGATCGTAAAAGAAAAGTTTTCCATTAATCTTTGCTACACCCTGTGTGTCAATTGAAATTTTTGTTCGCATATCAAGGCATCAGACCTTAATTTTGTTTGAGTGTGAGTGAAGCGTCTTGGAGAAATACATAAAAGTGCACAAAAGACCACCGGAAATTGTGTTTGTCATTGATTTGTGATGAACCCTGATATTGATTTGAAATTTTTTTTATGTATACCAAAGTTTCAAACACAACAATAGTCACACATACACATAGAAAAAAATTTTTAGATACTAGAGGCTATCTACATTAAATCAAAGTAACCCACACTCAATAAAATCATATTTCAAACTAGTGACAACACAGTACATTGCATTTAGACATATGGTTCTGTTGTTAATATTTGGGTCACTCTCGTGGTATGACGTAATAGAACCGCATGACCAATTTATAACTTGTGTCTGCTATGCAGTCACTGCTATCGTCGCATGGCAAAGTTTTATGTCAACACAAGAGAATATCATCTTTGACAGTGAATATCTTTATGTTAATGTCCCTACAACCACTCTGAAAATGGTTCATGTGAGCCAAAAGGTTAGGTCAAGAACCAATGTAATAGAAGAAATATATCTTAATGTTGGAGAATTTTTGTCTCTATTTTTACCAGGAATTAAAGGTAAAATAACATGTTTTAGAATGGCTCATGAATAAACATAATAGACATCTATTTTCTGTTATATTTAACAATATATGTTTAAACACACACACACACACACACACACACACATATATATATATATATATATATATATATATATATATATATTTGTATATACATATGTCTATTTATTTATTTTGTATATTAAATTTATTCATTTGATCATTATTTTAATGGATACTGGTATTTGAATGAACTGTCTGTTTTCTCTATAATTAAACAGTACATTTCAATTATGCACAGGCCTAGATGTTCGAGAAATCTTGTTTGGAAAAGCATATATATATCCGAGTGCATACAAAACGAAGAAAGAATTCTTACAACGTCCAAAACATTAATCTAAAACCGTGCTCAATATATAATATATAGAGCTGTGAATATTTATTATAAATTATATTTTAGAACATGTGCGTTGTGGTGCATTGGATATCGGCTCGGAACAAGAAATCGGGGAGCCGAGTTCGAATTCCAGCTGAATTCATTGCATTCACTTACGCGCAAATACCCTTGGGAAAGGTATTAATCCGTCTCTTCCTTCCAGTTATTGGTTAAATAACAGGACAGATTAGGTTCTATAGCCTTGGTCGGCAACCAGTCTACCGCAGAAAGCAATGGCAACCTACTGCGGGATAACCTTCTGCCCAGTCAGTCATGTTTCTTTCGAGACATGATTGCCCAAGCGTGTATCACGTATGGCACTCAACTGACTGACATAATTTTTCTATATATATCAGCGACAAAGGTACGGTTTCCAAATGATGATCTAATTAAGATTTAAAATTAACTGAAAAAATCGACTTCCTAAATCCAAAATTATGATTAAAAATACAAATTTAGATTATTTACAAAAACCCTACTTATATAAAAATATTTTGTACTGAATACGCATCCCACCCCTAACTTGTTCCGCTAAGAAATCCTAAGATATAGTCTAGTCACAAAATATATATAAATAAAACTTACACTCCCCACACCAAAATTCTAAAGGTCAATCAGCAGTACTTGTTCCCTTATCACTAAACTCCCACCACATACACAATTGACTAGACATAAGAATAGAAATTTAAAATTTAAAATTTAATAGAAAAAACGGTTTCCAAACTATGATCTAATTAATAATTAATAATTAAAAATTTAATAGAAAAAATATATTCCCTAAATCCAAAGTTAACCCTCTAGGGCCATTCGTATCATATTTGATACAGTATGAAAACAAGCCTTGAAAGAAATATTTTCCTGAAAAAATTTTTCAGAGAAATATTTTATAAATTTCAAATGAAAGCAGTACTGACTGCTCAGTCAATGAATACCAAATGTTTCCTTATAGGGAAATACCAAATGTTTCCTTATAGGGAAATACTGTATCAAATATGATACGAATGGCCCTAGAGGGTTGATAGATATATAGATAGATAGATAGATAGATAGATAGATAGATAGATAGATAGATAGATAGATAGATAGATAAACAGACTGAGATTAACCCTCTAGGGCCATTCGTATCATATTTGATACAGTATGAAAACAAGCCTTGAAAGAAATATTTTCCTGAAAATATTTTTTAAGAGTAATATTTTATAAATTTCAAATGAAAGCAGTACTGACTGCTCAGTCAATGAATACCAAATGTTTCCTTATAGGGAAATACCAAATGTTTCCTTATAGGGAAATACTGTATCAAATATGATACGAATGGCCCTAGAGGGTTAAGATTAAATATACAAGCTTACATTAATTATAAAGACTCTGCTAAAATAAAAATATCCGGCGCCACGCAATGCCGGCTCTTCTAAGAAATCCAAAGGATGTAGTCTGGTCGCTAGATAATAAAAACTTACAAGGTTAAATCTGTCTAGAAATCAAAGACTCTCATTAATCAAACACCTTAAAAAACACCCTCTCCAAAAATCCCAACGGTCAGAGACTTATTCCCCTATCACTAACCCCCACCAACACCTCTAACAAAACTAAACAAATATAAGGAAAGAGACCTTCCATTACTTTACACACCGCCTGATGAGACATTGAAGTTTCAATGTCGAAACAAACGTACCTTTGTCTCGGATATATATAGAAAAATTATGGACATGTTCTAAAATATAATTTATAATATATATATATATATATATATATATATATATATATATATATATATATATATATACAAACACACAAATACTATCTCCCCATATAAAAACCAACCAGCAAAAACTCTTGCACTCTCAACTATAAGAGTGAATGCCATAACTACTACAAATAGCACTTATACACAATTTAATTAACCAAGCACAAATCAAGTCCTCCACAAAAACTCTCAACTAAGAACTATTAAGCAGACTTTAATTAATAATGACTTCCCACACCACATTATAGATGAACAAATAAGACGATATTTCAAAACCTCAACACACATCAAACAGAAAATGGTGCTTCCAGACGCTAAACATATCAAACTCTTTTATTACAACCAGATGCACAATAACTACAAACAAAATGAAAAAAATCAACAAAAATTCTCATACTTGCTAATATATCTCCCGTTTATTCATATAAAAAATTTAAATTAATAATATATTATAAAAAATACAATACTACTAATTATCTGTAATCTCCTCCCACCGACTCATGTGTTACATAAAACCAACATTATATATCAATAAAAAAATGTCCCTTGGAAGAATATATCACCAACAAAAAAAAACAAAAAACAAATATATATGTTGGATTTATAACAACTACATTAAATAGACGTCTTACATTACACATGTCTGACCATTTGTCCATTTCTAGACATCTACAACAACATTGGATGTGCGTCGTGGTACAGTGGATATCGGCTCGGAACGAGAAACCGGGGAGCCGAGTTCGAATTCCAGCTGAATCCATTGTATTCACTTACGCGCAAATACCCTTGGGAAAGGTATTAATCCGTCTCTTCCTTCCAGTTATGGGTTAAATAGCAGGACAGACTGGGTTCTATAGCCTTGGTCGGCAACCAGTCTACCGCAGAAAGCAATGGCAACCTACTGCGGGATAATCTTCTGCCCAGTCAGTCATATCTCTTTCGAGACATGATCGCCCAAGCGTGTATCATGTATGGCACCTAAACTGACTGACAACAACATTCCTGTCTACAATCACAGTATAAAATATAATGGTCGACAATACAACTATCCTACACCAAGAAAACAACAAAAGCAAACTACAGATCCTCACAGCAATATTCATTAAAAAACTTAAGCCGTCAATTAATAGAATCAGCTATCAATACTGTAGTAATGTTCTAAAATGTTTATAAAAAGAATAGTTTTTTTCAAGCTTTAACAAGTGCATGACCATGACATTACAACACAAAATAATTCCATTTTGGATAACTTTCATGTTCTAATTAAAGCTAAGCAATTTGACAAACGTTATATTTGAAGCAAGAAGTAAATTTACAGTAATTTCTTGCAACATAGTTTTGCAATTATTTTTTACCACAACTCACACCCGCTGAAGATGATCTCGGAAGGAGATTGAAAGTACTTAATAATAAAATTATCTGTAAAAGTTACAGCTCATTTCTAACATCTTTCAATTATAATACGCAAATGATTTTCTATGAGTATGAACGGATTTTATAAAAATAAGCAGACACAATGTTTACAATTTATTTCATTTGATATGTCTAAAAAGATTTGCTGCCTTAATACACAAATTTTAAATTTATATGTGTGTGTGTGCGTGCGTACAAATATATTTTATATATATGTATATAAAAATACAAATATATATAGATTAAAAGATAATCCAAGGTTCTGTTGAAATCCTAACAATTACCAGGCTTTCGACAAGAATGGTCAAGCCCGAACCACTGCCTTGGATATCTCTAAAGCGTTCAACATGCTGGCCTTCTACGGAAACTGCGAAGCTATGGTATAACTGGACTTTTGTTGGACCTAATCCAGTCATTCCTCTCTAACCATACATTGAAGGTGGTATTAAACGGACATGCCTCTCAAAACTACCCTACAAACGCGGGTGTCCCTCAAGGCTCTATCCTAGGTCCTACGCTCTTTCTGATCTACATCAATGATCTCCCGATGCCATAACGTCCCAAGTAGGCATGTACGCCGATGACACCACAGTTTACTCTCGCCTCGATCAAAAACCCGGTGTGGGCGATAAGGCGAACTTCGCTGCCGAGCTTGAAAAGGACCTCCAATCCGTGGTGGATTGGGGCAAGAAATGGCTCGTAAATTTCAATTCTTCCAAAACGAAGCTGCTATCAATTAACCACCAAAGACAACCGCACCTACCTCCCATTAGCATGGGCCAGGCCTGTCTCCCAGAGAGTAAAACACTTAGCTACCTTGGCCTCACACTCTCAGCGGACCTCAAGTGGAATGACTACATCGAATCCATTGCTAAATCCGCTGCTATGAAAGTCGGTTCTCTGTGCAGGGCCCGGAAGTTTTTTCCATCTGAATCTATCCTGCACATATATAAATATACCATCCGCCCGTGTATTGAATACTGTTGCCACATCTGGTCGGGTGCCCCTGCTATTCTCCTCGGGGTTCTTGACAAAATACTGTAATGTGATCGATACCGACTTGGCTGACCGCCTGCAGTCACTCTCTCACCGGCGTGACGTGGCTTCCCTGTGCTTCTTTTATAAATACTTTCACGGCTTCTGCTCCGATGAACTTAGATTACTGGTACCCACTAGGTACGAATTTGCACGAGATACTAGATTAGCAACTAGGTCCCACCCTTTTACAGTAAAACCGATGAAATGTAACCACAATTTCTACTTTAACAGCTTCTTTTCTCGTGCTTCCCGCCTGTGGAATTCCCTTCTGCATACTTGCTTCCCCGCCGGCTACAACCTAAATGTAAGAGTTTAAATGTAAGGTCAGTAGACACCTCCTAACACACGAACTCGCACCCATTCTCACAAACACTCTTGCTATGTACCTCCTTACTCGTCTATCACCCTCCTTCTGACATTTCCTATATCCAATCGCTCTATGTAACCCCCTGCGCTATAGTGGCAGTGGAATGCCTTGCTTGGAGTGAAATGATTAAAAAAAAAAATCTATTGTTCACCAATGTACTGTATCAGCTAATGAAAACCCAGCTATTAAAAAAGTTTACACAGTTTCTATTAAGAACACTTTTAAACAAAGATAGTGTATGTATTTAACCTTCTTTAATAATAATGTGTGCTAAAACTAAACATCCTTTTTTTGGCAGTTAAAAGAAACAAATAAAACCCTCAAGGTAAAATTAAAAATTCTGAAAAACAAAAACAAGAATTTGTAAATCATTCTATGACCTTTGCCCTCTCTGCCTGAATGAAAAGCTGCATATTATATTTTCCTAAAAATAAAGTACAACTAAACCATTAAAAATGAATTAACAGTATAATGTAAACACCATAAATATTTCACTTTAAAACTTAATTATAATATTAATTTATAATTTATTCTCTAATATTATATATATTTTTTATAAAAATTAGTAACTACCACAAAACTTATTTGCTTTTCATAACTCTAATATACCTTAGTATACCATAATGACTTAATTTAAATTTTAATTTAAACAATTTAGCCCCTTTAACTCAGTAGTATCAAAATTTAATTTCTCTGAAAACCTAAAAAATGTGACCTGTTGTCCAAAACAAGTTTCTACACATATGAATAACATATGCTCCTAATATGTATCCCTACCGGACAGATAAAAGGTGCCATTTTGTCAGGACATAATTCAACAATACACCTCCAAATGACTCAAATGTTCAACTTAATAGTTCATCTTAATTCTCATTTTGATGTGACAGGATGTGGTACAGTGGATATCTGCTTCATGTTTCAGAACATTATTGTTTTTCTTTGGGTGATATTTTAAAACAAAGGAGGAAAATGATTTATTTTGGAAAATATAAAAATGAATTCAAGGTTATTTAGAAAGTTACAGGTTATTTAGAAAGTTACAGATTATAATTAAGTTTTAAAGTGAAATATTTATTGGAACGAGAAACCGGGGAGCCGAGTTCAAATTCCAGTTGAATCCATTGTATTCACTTATGTGCAAATACCCTTGGGAAAGGTATTAATCCGTCTCTTCCTTCCAGTTATGGATTAAATAGCAGGACAGATTGGGTTCTATAGCCTTGGTCGGCAACCAGTCTACCACAGAAAGCAATGGCAACCTACTGCGGGATAATCTGCTGCCCAGTCAGTCATGTCTCTTTCGAGACATGATCACCCAAGCGTGTATCACATATGGCACTTAACTGACTGAATACAGACTAACCCATAATCATATTAACTTCCTCCAACCCAACCAATCTGTAACTTTCTAAATAACCTTGAATTCATTTTTATATTTTCCAAAATAAATCATTTTCCTCCTTTGTTTTAAAATATCACCCAAAGAAAAACAATAATGTTCTGAAACATGAATTTTTTTATCTAGTGATTTTATAAAACATTGTAATAACAAAACTACAATCGTAAACTCTACTCAGTACTGAGCAATTTTTATAAAAGTAAATACAATGAACAGTAGATTTTTAATGTATCTGTTCATTCACTACTTTATAATACACACACACATATATACATATATGTACATACATATATGTATATATACACATACATACATATACACACATACATATATATACACACATACATATATATATACACACATGTATATATATATACATATATATATATATACACACACATATAATATATATATATATACATATACATAAATATATATGCATGCATAAATATATATATACATATACACATATACATATATATACACACATGCATAAATATATATATATATATACATATACACATGCATATACATATATATATATATATACACACACACATGTATATATACATATATCTATATAGATATACATATATATATATATATGTATATAGATTTTTTTTACATTATTTTTGATCAATACTCATATTTAAGTAGATATTGTTTTTTAATTAAACATTATTATATATTTATATATACTGGCCTGATTATTTACGATAAATTTTTATAACGAAAATGTGTGTCATCCAGCAGGATTCGAACCTGTGACCCCTATCCACATAGGGGAATTGTTGCCAGAACAAATGTTTGCCTCCTTTATGTGGATAGAGGTTGCAGGTTCGAATCCTGCCGGATGACACACATTTTCAAAATAAAAATTTATCGTAAATAATCAGGTCGGTAGATATAAATATATAATACTGTTTAATTAAAAAACAAAATATCTACTTAAATATGGGTATTGATCAAAAATAATGTTCAAATAAATCATTTCAAATTGTCGGTTGTTTATAACCATGTTTCGTTAAAATATATATATATATATATATATATATATATATATATATATATTTTACAATGATTGTGTTTAGCATGAAACAGACTGTCACCTGTGTTTATTGACTTCAGTGTCTAATATTATATTTATATATGCTCTACCCTGATATTGAGCACAGTCATCCAGTCATCTATAAAAATAGCATACTTTAAATTATATTCATGATTATATATATATATATATATATATATATATATATATATATATATATATATAAAATAGAGTGATGTTCTACCTAGCCTCCTTATCCTACAGATAATATATTGGGAATTTTGCTATAAAATATATGGCTGGACATTTACTTTAAAATATGTTGTTAATTATTTTACTATAAATAGGATTTGTTGTTAATCTTTTGATAAAAATGTATTGCTGGTATTTTTTACCAGAAGAATATATTTTTATACTTTCATTATTTTTATTTGGGGGTTCAGTGTTAAACCATAGCTGGAACCCTAACAAGTGCTCTCACTCCAGATCAGAGTGAAGCTGGGAATAACAGCAATGAAGAGTTGGTTCCATGCTCCCCAAAACCTTAAATCTCCAAAACAGAGGCCTTGTACCAGATTCAATGATAATGAAAACTTACTACTTTGGTTTTTGTGGTATTGAAATTTACTGTTCAAGAGAAAAAAATGTAAATGTTAATTTTCAAGACAACACCACTGGCCCTCCCAACAAAAAGGCTAACAAAGCTTTTCTCTTGTATGCTACTGCAATTATGGTTTTATAACTAAGCTAAGTTGAAATTCATTACTTCATAGTATGCTATTTGCCAGAGAGACAGATACATGGAGCTGGAAATTAGTGTAAAAGAAAAAGTTTTTAAATGATGATTTTCAAGGCAACAAGCAGGCCTACCTTAATTCAAAATTTTGTAGAATATATTTTACCTTGGTCTCCCCCTTCACCTCATTTAGTCTTGTATAATCTGAAGCTAAATTCAGTCAATATCAGTAGATTACCTGCTTGACATAAAATTTGCTGATTCTTAACAATAAAAGATTAAAGCAAAAAATAGAAAGAGAAAAAACTGTCATGGGATTTAATGTCTGCAGCTTATCTAAATAGATCATTACTTTTATCGATTCAAATAGCATATAACGTGACAGAAGAACTCGACTTGGGATTCAGGTACATATTGAATTCTGTGAAATGAAAATGTACCTCATTTTCATGACACAAAATATGGACTGTGGACAAACAAATCCATTTATTAACATGTATCATATTGTAAATATAAAGTCTGTAACAGTGAAAGCCTACAGCAACCATCAGACAAATGGTAATGGTGAGATATATTTTTGCAATAATATTAACCCAGTAAAATGTCTAAGAGCTACTTGAGGTAGAATTTTACAAAGAAGTAAGAGGCACAGTTTATAAGGATATGTGAGGAAGATAAACAGTAAACCCTAGACTTGAACAGGTTAAGACTGTAAGGGTTGGGGAATCATCCCTATTGTGAGCATGATGGGTCATAGTCATGAAGGTTAGACCTGGTAGAACTAAAGAACGTTGTTAATTTGAACACTTTCCATGTAAATAGCAATAAAGTAATGAGTTGCTCACAACATTTCATAACTGTTTTTATACAGAAAACATTAGGCATTTATTGACCAAACAGTTAGCATTACTATTGGTTGAAATTTATAAAATCATTCTTTTAAAAGATTTTGTCAATCTTTAAACTTTGACACTGCAAAAAAAAATGTGTGACAAAAATAACTTTCATTATTGACAATGTTCGGACTGTTGTCCTCATCTTTATTGTCTTGTTTACAACATTTCAATGTTTGTATGTTCTGGCCTTCTTCAGGTGCTAGAAATTTTAAACCAAACCTTTTATTTAATCACTATATCATTCTCATTCTATGTGCAATGCCACTTCTAGATGTCATGTAGTTATCTCCCTTTAACTCAACTCTAGCCAGGTTCTGAACTCACAACTCTTTGGGTCAAATCACTGGATCTAACTAACACTTTTATCCACTGAGCCATGTGTCATCGAACATGGGATGAGAATGATATATTCCAGTGATCAAAATAAAGGGTTCGGTCAAATTTCCTAGCCCCTGAAGAAGCCTGGACCATACAATGGCTAAAACATGGCAATAAAGATGATGACAACAGTCCAAACAATATAAATAATGTAAACACTACCTCATCTCAGAAGTATAGACAAAAATAATTTTATATTTATAACATTCTAAATACTAATATGGTTAGTACAAAGGCAATGCAATATTTATCATTTACCAAGTTATAAAGAAATAAATTTGAAAACAATTTTTTATTCATAAATTTATAAACATTTACTAAATTAGTAAAACATGTGAACCAACTACAAGAAAATCCTTATTTACCATTTTATTAAATTTCAAATTGATTGTCAGCTGATGTTTTGCCAATTATTCCAACAAATAATATAATAATGAACAGTGTAAATAAACAGTCTAATAGTGTTTATTATTTTTGTTGTCATTTCTCATATGTCTAGATTTAATTACAATTCTAAGCATCACTTTTTAAAATTATAAACACCGCTGAGGAGCGAAGGTAGTTAGAATATTAGTTTGTGTTAAGGAAAAAACTCCTGTTTTTTTGTATAAACAAAGGTTTAATATTGCAAAATTGTTTTCAAGAGGATAGGTTAAGTTCACTGTTTTCATTGTTTTTTTATTCATAGGAATTTCCTTCTAAAACATTGTTTCAGTCTGTGTGGAAAGTCAACATCTTTATGACATCATTGTTTTCTTTTCTAGTTACATGTATCATCCATTTTAACTATTTCTGTTGTTGGAAGTCTTTAAGTGACGTGGTTCTTGTTATAGGATAAAGTTCTTTGTGGTTCTGTCATACGAGATCTGATGAAGGGCTGTCTTTTTTAAGACCTAGTAGATTCATTTACTTGAAGCCATTTTTAATCATTGATCTGAGAAAATGGTTGTATGTAGTCGACAGTTTTACTTTTTCTGAATGAGATGGAGATTATGCATGACATCCTTATAAGAGTCTTGATCTGATGAGATTATTTTAAAAAACAACACACATTCTTAAGTTAATATTTGGGTTTTCTAGCTTCTTGCTCTTTTCGACAAAGCACCCCAATGTGTTATGTCAAATTTCCTTAACACCTTTTCAAAATTTGTTAAAACTGATCTATAAACCAAAGTATTTGAAGTGTTTACAGTTTATTAATTCTGCAATCTGAATTTTTATGATAGATTCACGGTGTGTGCCATTACTGATTTCATTTCATTTCAAAGTAGCCATCTAATCTTGGCATCATTCAAAAATCCTGATGAGAGCTAGCCAAGAGGTCAAGGCGTATAAGGAAGAGGATAAATAAGAAAAAGAATCAAGTGCTAAATTTCTTTCCCTTTTTTTTTGGCTTTGTCTCACTTTATTATTGCTTCTTCTCTTTTCCTCTATCTTGAGAATGCAGAATATTTTAATCACATATTATTCCTTTGATAAAAGACATCCAAATTTTACAAATAATTACTATTTCATATTTTAGAAATGACATTTTTATTTTTCTCTTGTCATTCTCTGGTAATTTATAAGCAGTTTCCAATTAGAAAAGAGAAACTATCTTTTAAAGTTCTCAAAGGAAGTGGTCTCATTAGTTCATATATTCTTGAATCACTTTCTTCAAATTGGTTCATTTTTTTTATTTTATTGACTGCAGATGGGATCAGGATGTCATTGTGAATTTCACAATACATTCATTTGATGACTGAATAGTATATGCTTTTCTTTCTCCTAAAGTGGTTACAAACCATGGCTAGAGAGCTTAATCTGTCCTGCTAATTAACCCACATCTTGGGGGGAAACAAAATGGATTCATACTCATTGACCAATTTCTCAATCCATAACCATTACACCACCTGTACATCATTATGATTAACATATTCTTGAGACTTTATGCATTGTCTGAAGTTCTGAAATTAAATCTTTTCATTATTCTATAAAAAGATGTGACTATTTTCATTTTGCCCAGTATATTCTTTGAAGTTTCTGAATTCTCTATTAGGGATCAACATTATTATTCAAATTATTGCCCTAACTTTGCTTTAGATGATCAAAAGAACTAATTTTAACAGCTAAACCCACTTATACTCGAATGCCATTTGAAAGACCTTGTCTCTGACACTAACAACTTGCAAGTGTCACTTTTAACAGAGATCAACAAAAATACTGATTACTTCTTAAAAGGAAAAATGGAGATTTTCCAATTTTTGTTGTTCTCAGATTAACACAGGCATTAAAACTCAATTCTGTAATTATAATTGGATATAGAAGTTAAGAAAATAAAAGAAATATTAGTGTAAGACAATTTTAAAGACTTTGAGTTTGAGTTTTACGGCATATACACCTCTGTGCATTATTTAATGCCAAAAAGATAGGGTTTTAAAGTATTTTTGTTAAATGTTTGGTTATAGTGAGAAGGTTGATTTAGTCAGATTTTAATGAAAAATTTTTATTCTTATTCTTTTTTATTTTAGAAAACTGAAAATGTCTTCTAGTTTTGTATTAAAAAATGTTTTGCTGAGAATAATTTTTTTTCCTTCAAAAATGTGTCAAAAAAATGTGTAAGTTTTTCTTCAAAAATCTATTGTTGGTAATATTTTTCCTTCAAAAATGTATATTTTTCTATAAAAGTCTATTTTTATGTATATATTTCTATAAAAGTCTATTTTTATACAATCATAGTATTTTGACCCCAGTTAAGGGGGTTAATTATTTGCCCATAGCTGGGACCCTAACAGGTACTACCACTCCGGCTCAGGGTGGACCTGGGAACAACAGCAATTAAGAAGTGGTTCTATGCTCCTCACAACCTCCCAATCAGAAGCCTTGTTGCCAGATGCAGTTTACAGTCATGCCAGGACCCTAAAGACTTCCCAGATGCAACATAGTCATGAGATATTGGAAAGAATATATCAGACAAAATCTGTGTTAAAAACAATGAAGACAACCATTCCAAAATAAATAAAAGGATATATATTCAGTTTTTCTCATTACAAAAAATATTATTTTTGGTTGATACATCATTTGAATAGACATATCCGTTTTTTAAACAATAATTGGCACCCTACTGGCTTGTGTTTTTGAGTCTTTAATAAAGAAAATAAACTTTTTGTCAAGGTGTGAACATGCACCCACACCTTATGCAGAAAAAAATAATCATATAATCCAGTGTGCTGTAGACTACTCAGCCATAAATTACTTCATGATGAAAGAAAAGTTACTGTAATGAAGGAAAGCACATCTCTATCAATAGCTTTCAAAGTCCATTTTTGCATTTCCATCAGTGGTTGATACTAACCCCCAGAATTGCAACTCATTATGCTTTTCTGGGCTCACATTTCCCACTGACATGAAGTCAAGCAATTATATTAATTCAATTGCTAGATCTGCTGCTAGGAAAGCTGGCTCATTGGGTCATGCCAGACAATTTTTTTCACCAGAATTCATCTAGCAAATTTATAATTCTACCATTCTTCTGTGCATTGAGTAGTGTTTCCATATCTGGTCTTGTTATATATCTCATGATTATTGACAAAATCCAAAGTAGAATTTGTAATCTTGGTGTCTCAACTTCAGTCACTATCTCAAAACTGTGACATGGCTTCCCTCTATATTTTCATGGTAATTATTTTAAAGAGATCTTCTTCTTGGTACATCAACTTCATAAATTGAAACATGTTATTAGATGGATGTGCATTGTCATGTAATGGATATCAGCTCAGAGAGCGGAGGTTGAATTCCAGTTGAATCCGTTGCATTCACTTATGTGAAAATAACCTAAGGAAAAGTATTAATCCATCTCTTCTCCCTCTAGCTATGGATCAAATAAGCAGGACAGTTTGAGTTTTATAGTTTTGGTTGGTATCCAGTTTACTGCATAAAGTAATGGCAACGTACTGCAAGAAAATCTTCTGCCTAGTCAGTCATGGATCAAAAATCATGATCACCCAAGCATGTATCATGTATGGCAATTTATTAACTGATGAGAGTAGAAGCCAGTAAGTTCTATTCTTATAAATTCTTTTTATCGCACTTTGCACTTGTTGACATCTTTTCTGGTTTCTCCCATTTAAAATCTTCAAAAATTTAAATGCTACATCAATCGCCATTTTTTGTTTTTTTTAAATCTTTTATTCTCATTGAAGTCATTCTGTTTCTGTCTCATCATCCCCTTGCATGCATGCATCCAAATTTTAATGAACATTTTTCCGTCAGTCTGGTAGTGTTCCTGCGTAGAATTCTTAAAGGTTGCAGCAGGATGTTGACATGCCTGCATGTTGGTGCATCATATTATCAGTTGATCATGCAGGATTTGACATGCACAACAAATTCCGACAAGACAACTATAAATATGATACATGAACATACAGGCATGCTAAAATCCGGCTATCGCCTTCAGGAATTATGCACACAGACACTTCAATACTGACAGAAAAATGCTCATTAGAATCCACACACACATTATTACCACAAGACAAAGATATGTGGAGTCTACCTGACGAATAAAAAACAAAAGAGAACTACAGGATTCTGATGAAAACTTAAATAAAAGTGTAACTTCATAAATTCATAAACATTCTCTCTTTGTTTCATAAGCTATGATTCTCTCAGATTCAAATCCATATATATATATATATATATATATACTAGCAGTATAGCCCGACGTTGCTCGGGTGTAATGAAAGCTTTAAAACTAATCCATGGTTCTGGAGCTGAGACTCTTTGGACATTGGCATGAAAGACTAAAAAGCAATAGTTGTTTCCAGTTAACACAAAACTGAAAGAAAAATGAATGGATGTAAGCCAAATTTTGATTTCCTGGTATCAATATCAAATAAGTTTTTTTTGTCGTAAACTGAATTTTGAAGGCTAAATAAGTCCTCTGAGTAAATGGCATCATGGCTGAGACTAAGAACTACAATTATACCTACTTAGAGCCAAACCCGAAGCAAAAACTAACATAAAAGGGCTGAAAAAAAAATACAAACATACAGGCAGATAAACAGACACACACACAAACATCTTATATATATATATATCTTATATATATATATATATATATATATATATATATATTATGGATTTTCTGCACTATTGTAAGAACTGCAACCCTGAAACTTCTGAATATCGTTTCTTCTGTCTTTGTCTATGAGTGTATCAAATTTGATTAAAATCAGACCACTCCTTTTATAACCCGTTTTTTTTATTATCGATTTTCAATATTTATCGGGGGTACCTTCACACAAAACCTAGCTAAGAACACTCGCAGACACTTACAGTACAACTGTGTAAATTTTCAAGAAAATCAGTTCAACCATTTCAGAATCTATATGTAATGGACACACACACACACTCAGAGACAAAGTGCGATTTATAAATAAGTTTAGATATATATATATATTTCATTTGGAAATTAGTTATTTTTGCAACCTAGATTTCAACTATTCAGTATTTTTCAGGCAGTTTATAGATGATTTTCCAACATTTTTTAAACATACAAATTGATATTTTACAAACACGTGACTGAAATTTTTAAACAACTGAAAATTTTTCAAAATTGTTTCAAAAAATTTTTCAGTTGTTTAACAATTCTAGTCATGCATTATGAGCACTTTCCAACAGAAAAAAATGCTTGCCAAATTATAAATTTTCTCAGTAAACCACGAAAAAAAAAAACAATAATCTTAGCATTAAGCATCATCATAACTCAACATTATATATATATCCTGTATATGTATGTATATATATATATATATATATACTCATTCAGTAAATTAATTAGAGCACACTGGCTGTTGGGTGCTTATAATGATAATATACATGCTAAAAAGTTTGCCTTCTTTTACCAAACGGCCATAGCCCAGAGGTAGAATTGCCGACTGACACCAATTCGGTTGGGTTTCAATGCTGGGTTAAAAAGCATTTGGAGTTTAACCTTACAGATGAGCTGTGATACAGCGAAACAGATCTGTCTGCGGGTGACTATATATATATTACACACAAAGGGAACTTGCATTTATAAACTACTGAAGGTACGACAAAATAAATGAAAAGTGCTCAATACCACACAAGGTGATAGAGCTAAATACAATTCAAATTTTGGTCATTCCCAAAACCTGAAACCAGCCATGACTTGGGTTTCATGTACATAAATGCAATCCTCAGGTTGTCGAAATATCAAACTAAAATACACTGGAGCATTTCTAACCCAGATGAGTGCAAGTTGTTAAAAACACAGGGGTGTTGGAATTATACAATTGGATGGAGAGCAATTACCAACCAGGCTAAGGTGTTAGAATAGCCATTATTATCTTCAGCTCTACCAACTTGTGTGGTATTGAGCACATTTTAATTATTTTGGCGTAACTTCCAGCAGGCCAGAAGTGTTTCCTTGTTAATTAAATGTACCCTGGGTGTAAGAGCAGACCTTGTCCATGTCAGCACAGAGTCTGGTTGATTGTAGCCAATATTGCCATGAATAGTAGGTTTTTTCAGATCATTGCGGTTTATGCGTCCAACAACAGGGAGGAGCATGTCTCATTTTTCCATCAGTTGGGGCCGTTCCTGGTTGATTCTTCATGCCTAGTCTTAGTGAAGGATTGGAATGACATCCTGGACCCCAAGCTAGATAGGGGGTGTGGAGCTAGTGAGAAGCTATGTGATCGTAGCCTGGTTGATCTGATTGACGAGTTTAGTCTTGTAAATAGATACCAGGTCAATTACCTTGGGGGAAAATGTGGACATGGGCACTTAAATTGCCATCTACCCAAATTAGCTAACTGGATAGTATGATAGAGGGAATGGTTGATCTAGATTTGCTAGCATGTCTCACATTCCACTGGTTGGGCTATTCAAACCACAAACTCATTTTTGTACTTACTAGACAAGCTGAACTTCCAGCAACAGCTAACTAAACTAGTGCAGTGGAAATTGGTGGGGGCAGTTATTGGGAATAGATGGTGAGTGAGGCTTAAGGGTAGGATTAGATCTTTCACTGCTGACTATAGCCGTCGACTCACCCGGCTAAGACTAACAAGGTAAAGACACTTAAAGATAGATTCTTCTGAGCAGAGACTGGGTCGGATGATCCTGTACAGATAGCATTAGCACTCAAACTATTTGGCTAGCAAGCAGTACCAGGGTAAGGCAACTAGGTAAAGGTTGAACAAGATGTCTAACAAAGCTATGAGCATGGGTGCAGAATTGCACAAGGTAGAGATCCGTCAAGGTGATGATCAATATATTCAAAAGGTCAGAACCCCAGAGGGGCATACTCTGAGGTTGATTGATAATGTGCACAAAGCATTTCAACAGCATTTCAAGAGCTGCTTTACCAAGGATTCTAGTCTTTGTGAAAATAAGTTTTGCAGCTATTTGGCTGACTTTCCTAGGCTTGGGCCAAATGAAGCAACTATCTGTGATGGTGAGATCATGGAGGGCAAAGTTCACTTGGCATTGAAGAGAGTTGGCAGTGGCAGGTTTCCAGACTTGAGGAAACCATGCTGATCAATTTGGATCAGTCCAAGGCATTTGATAGGGTTGACCATCGGTACCTGGTAGCTGTCCTGTAGGCCACTATATTCAAAGCCGACTTCTGCAAGTGGATCAGTCTGCTGTATCACTCCCCCAATGCTGTGGTACAGGTAAACAAAAAGCAGTTGGGTGCTTTTGTGCTGTCTCTGTCAGTTCATCAGGGTTGCCTGCTGTTGCCCCTACTTTATTCTTTTGTGTTGGAGCCCTTCCTTTGCCAGCTAAGGGACAGGGCATGAACTTTGGCCCTACACAGAATCATTGTTTCTGGTGGGGCTCAATCCTGAGTTACTGTGTATGCCAATGACATATCCATTTTTGTCTCATCCCCAGATGACATTGAGGTGGTACAGAAAAAACTTGAACGGTATGAAAAGGTGACAGGGGTCAAAATTAACTGCAACAAGTCTTTCAGCTTGTGGTTAGGTGCCTGGAAGGGGGTCACACTTCTGAGGTCATTCAGTTGGAGAAGAATTGGTCGGAGATAATGGCAAATGTTGGAGCATTGCTTGAGACCTGGATTTGATGGCAGTTGTCATAGAAGGGGAGGCCTAAGTATGTGTTACACATGTCTTTCCCATCATCCTTTACCAGTTGTCGGTACTCTCTCTCTGTGATGACCATAGGATGCTGATCAAGATTTGTTGCCCACCCAGTTTTGAGGTGGATGGAAGCATTACGGATGTCTGCTGCAAATGTCCATGTCAAGAGGGATGGGAATGCCACACATGGTGAGTCATAGACGCGCCTCAAGTTTGGCTTTCCTATGCCACATTTTGAAATTGATTTTGGCGGGGAGTGTTAGGAACACCTTCCTTAGTCTTACTATCATTCCTCCTGTTTTGAGGGCTGAGCACCAACATAAGCCTCAAAATCAATCAACGTTCTTACTCAAGTGTTAAGAAGCCCTGTGAGTCACTCCTCAGTCCACTGACCTTTCTCATCCTTGGAGTCACTTGGATTGTTTATTAGTTGAAGTGATTGCAATGAAAGACACTCAATGTGATCGGCATGGCTTGTCAGTGACATAGTCATGCTTCTTTTGGTCTTGGGTGCCAGTGGCGAATTATCCTGGCAACCCTGAATTTTTGCTTACCTGGCAATTGATTTGGCATGGTCTATCTCTCAATGACATGGCCTTCAGATGAAGCAGGGTGGATTTGCTCGACTGACATTGGTGTGACCTTCATTTGGAAGGAACAGCTGAGCACGCCTTCTACCATTGCCCACAGGTGAGCCCTTTCTGAGTCCATGTCAGCTAACTGATAGCTCATATCACTCCTGAACAGCTCGTGTCCATTGATCTTGTGTACGCTTGTGATAATGTGTTGGCCCCATATTCTGGGGTGAAACCGATAGTGTTTCTCATGTTGCTGGCTGTAGCATGAATGGTGATTTGGACAACATCGATGGAAGAAATCTTGTGATATGAACATTATTCTTATTAGCATCTGATTAGATTCTTTGAGCATCAATTCAAGATGAAGATCAAATCTGATAGAAAAAGTTTGATATCAACAGATTTCAGCAAAAGGTGGGTAACTGTAGCAAGTCTAGTTCATGTGAATACTGCCTGTCTTGATTTTCTTTTTTAAGTCCCTTATGGCACAATGGGGCAGTTTTCTGCAAATCCCCTCCTGATTAAGTTAGACTTCTTATATATACCTAGTTAATGTTAATGTTGCTCCTAGCCTATTCCTGGTTTTCTCTTTTGTCATGATCCAAGTCAGGATTCCCAACCTCCCTAGTTTGTTTTTTCCCCGACTTTTTCTCTTGATTGGGTCAGTCTTTGATTTTTCAATTCTGTTATTTATTTTATCTCTCTCCTCTCCCTTAATATGTGTGCTACTTGATTTTGCTGTTTGGCAAAATACAGCAGCCACTCTTGATTTTTGTGGAGTCTTACTAACATTTGTTTATTTGTACTTTGAAAATTTTGTTATATTTTATTTTGTTTTTTGGGTAATCCATCCCCTCTCTCATTTTAGTATCACTTTTGTTATATATATTTTATAAGATTCTTGTATGTAAATAAATTTTTATCTCATGTGTTTGTTACCATATTTTAAAAATATACTGTTTAATAAATAAATGGAACATGTACACAAATTTGTGTATCCACTAAATATAATGTTTAAAGGGATATATATATATATATATATATATATATATATATATATATATATATATTATACATACATATATATATATATATATATATATATATATATATTTATTACCTTTATTATTTAATAAATTTCTATTTAATTGTTTATTATATTATTATAATTGTTTTTTATTTAAAACATGGGACAAAGCAGAAGATTAATTGTTATCTTTAGAAAACAACAAAATTAAGAGAAACATGGTTTTTAAGATTATATAAATATAATGCAATTACAAAATCAATGGACACATAGCTGAGTGGTGAGAATATTTGCTTTCTGCCAATGAAACCCGGGTTCGAATCTCATGTTGGTTGATTTGTCAGAAAGGCAACTTCTTGATATTATCAGTTTAGAGGAAGCAATCCCAGTATGCAGTACCTTTGGAAAGTGCCTGAAAATCATACCACTGGTTAACCGAAGCTTTGTGAGTAAAATTTGGTTGACTGCTTCTTTCGAGGAACCATCAATGATTGCGCTAGCTCAAAGTCACAAGTCATTGGGACCACGGGTTTTAGTGTCCTGGTCTTGTTCATATTGTTGTTCAAGCCAGGTAATGTGCTTTCATCCAGAAACTGCAACTAATGTCAGCTCAGCATAGTGACAGTATAAACCACAGTGGGTGCTGAATTAAAACAAGTGAGCAAGGAATTAGCTAGCTGGCCTTGTAGACAGGTATCCTCAGATACAAGTGGCCATACATATACAATTGAGTGTGAAGTCAAAAAATGCAGACAAATGCATGCCTGCATGTATTACACACATATTATTATGTGTTATATATATATATATATATATATATATATATATATATATATTATTAATTATTACTTTAGAACATGTGCAAAGTGCAAACTACTACAAAATTGTACATTTCGTTTTGATATTGAAAGAACAATGTCTCCGCATTCTTTCGTTCAATGTCAAAACAAAATGTACAATTTTGTAGTAGTTTGTAGTTTGCACATGTTCTAAAGTAATAATTAATAAAAAATGTTCATTGATCTATTTTTATATTGAGAACAGTTTTAAATTAATGCTTTGAACATTGCAATTATTTTCTTCATTCTTATTCATTTGGATATATATATATATATATATATATATATATAACGTTTTCCACATTGAGTACTGGTGTTAATAAAATAAAACTAAAATTTATACTCATGCAACTCAAAATTGTGTTACCAGTGAGGAAAAAAAAAAATATATATATATATATATATATATATATATATATATATATATATTGTCACTTCTGTTGAAAAGCCACGCATACACGAGTGACTGGCCCAGTCTACAATGGTAATAAGAATGCTGGGGCAAGGACAGGGGTCATTGCTTTGGACTTCACTGATTGCATCTACTTTAATGCGTTACCATGGCAACAAAAGTTTACTGGTCATAAGAAATTATTGCTTGGACATATAGACAGGCTAGAGGAAAGCTAAGTAAAAAGATGGCCTGACAGAAATTATGGCCGTCTTATCAAAATTACAGTAAGGCATTCAATAAAGGCAGCTTGTATTGTTTCCTATCAATGTCAAGGGAGCAACTTCTGACTGTAATCTGATGGAATTGGAGCGCCTCTCATGAGTTCGACCCACCCAGCTACCCACCCTCAATTGTTGCCGCTTGAGAGACTGAGGTAAAAGATTGTAAATAATTTCAAAAGTGTAGGTCAGGAGCTTGAGGACCTCTCAGGCCAATGCTGGATAGAACAAAGACATATGCATCTTGTGTAGAAAGTGAATAGAACTAGTACTAGGGTGGGGCAGAATCAGATATCAAGAGGTGTGGCTAAAAACACAGGTACAATGGATTGAGGAAGGTAGGAACAAATTTTACAGATTTTGATTTTAAAGTAATCATCTTGTAAAACTAAAAGTTTGAAAATTATTCATAATAATTCTAATTTGATAAAGAAAGATGAAAATGTTTGTATGATAAGACAGAGTGAAAGAGGGAGGTAATGATAGATAGCCAGATAGAGAGAGTAAGATGGTGAGAGAAAAACAACAAAAAGGAGCTGATGGGAGAGAGACATGCAAATCATGTGCTGGTTGGCAACAGAGGAAAGAAGACAATATACTGATGAAAGCAAAACAAAAGGAGCAAATAAGCTGAACAAAGAGACAAATAGAATTAAAGAGATAGTAAGCAACAGAGAGAGAGAGAGAGTAAGAAAAGTGCAAGCTGTTGAGAGAGAGTTCTGAGACAGAGAAAAACAGTGATCTAGTGAAAAAGTAAAAATGAGCTGGTGATAGAGACGGATAAAAATAGTAAGCTGGTAAGCAAAAGAGAGTGACAGACAGACAAAAATAGTAAGTTAGTAAACAATAAAAAAAAGAAAAAAGTAAACATGTGAGTGAGACAGAAAGAGTGAGCTGGTGAGAGAGACAGATAAACAGAAAACAAGTTGGAGAAAAAAAGTGAGAAGAGTGAGCTGGTAAGAGAGTGACAGAAAAAAGTGAGCTGGTAAGCAATAGAGAGTGAGAAAGAGAGACAATGTGAGCTAGTGATAGAGAATGAGAGACAAACAGAAAGAGTGAGCTAATAGAGAGAGAGTGAACTGGTGAGAAAGATTGAGACAAACATAGAGAAAGAGTGAGTTAATAAAATAGGGATAGAAAGTCAAAGTGGGAGATAAAAAAATGAGGTGGTGAGAAAGAAAGAAAATGTTAGCAAATGTGAAAGAATGCTGAGGTAAGCATAAAAGAGAGAAAAAGGGATTAGTCAGATAATATGAAAAATGGGTGCAAGGATGTACAAGAGGAGGCACTGGAAATGCATATTTATGTGCTTATAGAGGCGCATGAAGATCAGCAATCGAATTCTGAAACACAAGATTAAGTTCCTAATACCTTGCATACTTTTATGTTGTGGCCAACTGCAAATAAGTTTAATGAAAAGAAAGTCAATTAATCCAGTCTTGATCCTGACTTTGAGTAACTCACTGGCTACATACTGGCTCAAATGTTGACTCAAACACAGAGGAGCAAGACTAAACCCAATCTCATTACATATAAAATGGTATCATACAGTGGCTGCAGATGCATTAGCATATTTTAGACAAATTCATTTAAGAGTAAGATATTTATGTGTGTGTGTATATTTAGACAGCAACCTTTCATTTAAACATGTTCAAGTAAATAGAAACTTGTGAAGCCTTTCAGAGAGTTTCTTCAAATGGCAAACAAGTCAAAATAAAGAAAATTACTAAGTTTATTATAGGCATTATTAATTATAATTAACTTACTGAAGTTGTATTTATTATTACTCTATTACTATAATTAAGTTATTATTATCATTAACTTCAAGTTAATAAACCTATTAATTATTAACTTACTAAATTTATTATCAACTTATTATTATTAAATTATTCTAGTTATTAATTAACTTGTTAAACTTATCAAATATTACACTGATTGACAAAAATCTTTTCAAATCATGTTGAGACACCAAACATTATTTTTAGCTGATTTGAGGGCGCTGAATCTGAAAATGGCCTTACTTTTTCTTGGTCAGCTTCTGTTTTTACCATACAGAAATTCCTCATTTTTGGAAAAAAAAGCATTTTTTTCATTTGTTTTCTGTGTATATGTTATGGTGAAACACACCTATTCTTCAGATAATGGACTCTCCTTCCTATATTAATAAGAATTAACAGGAAGTTAACTAGAGAAGTTCTTGAAAGTTTTAGAGAGTTCTTTAGAGTTCTATTGGAATTCCGTAGAACTATTAGTTAGTTCCAGTTGGACATAGTTGGACTAAGGCAGTTAGCGGAATACTAAGGAGTCAGCTTACAGTGGAAGATTATCAAGTTTTTAACATTTTGGGTGCATTAAGTCAATTAGCAACTGACATAGCATGATTATAACCTTCAGTGCGAAAACTACTCCACAACAGTATAACATATTGACTGATGGCTATATTTCTCCAAGTCAAATTGTAGAAACCTCTCAATTCATATTTAAACCAACAAATACTGGTTTGCTTATTGAAAAATAGCTTTTTTCAATAGCAATCAAACTTTAAAAATAACACAATTGAATATACCAAGAGCAACAAGTGTTTTCATCAAATCATTAAATAAACTAACAGCAGAAATAAAACCTTTGTGGACATAGAACTATAGTAAAAATGTTTTATTATCAATCATTGTCTGTCATAGTCAATGTTATTTAAATTCCTTTTAAAACTCCAGAAATAGTCAGCCATCATTTGCTTGCCCTACCATCCCTGGTAGTACTCTGCCATTGTTTTGATATCCTGATAGAATCATTCTCCTTGCTCATCACTCACATTCTTGCAATAATTCAGAAATTTATCCAGATAGTGAAATAAAACATGAACCTTAACACTAATATTAGTGCCTATGATCTGTAAATATTTCAACAACTTTTTCACTAAATACTTGTGTTCTTCAGCCGGACGATTGCTTAAAAATTTTTTCACCATGTCAACAAACAATGTCCAAGTGTGTGATTCCAAGTCATTCACTGAATTGACAAATTCATCATCCTTGATGTGTTCCCTGATATCAAGACCATCAAACACTCATGTTTTGCATTTTTCAGTACTAAGTCCTGGAAATGATTTACATACATACTCAAAACATTTACTTTCTTTGTCGATTGATTTTCCATACTGTTTCATTAACCCTAATTTGATATGCAAGAATGCAAGAAAGGGAAGATGATTTTTTCTTTTGGAACTAATACTGCACTAATAATGTTCTTTTCACCAACCTTCAACTAATCTTTCCTTTTCCAGTGTTTCTTTTTTGCTCTACTGCACAACATACACAAAAACACAGGAATTTTGTGTAGCCAATTTGTTGACCAAGCAGGCAATTTACCAGTTTTAAATCAACATAAAACACCATTTTATATTTGGTGTAGTCAATCTGTTCTATAACCTGTTTGATGGCAACATGCTTTTTTTTTCAGTGTTGTTGAATAACCTATAGCTACTGGCACATATACGATAGTATGATGAAACACATTTCATCTACATTTTGAACGATCAATGAACAATCTCCATTCATCAGGATCGTATTTATGGATGGTTAGTTAAAGAAGAATGCTCTCAATATAAATGAACAAGATCTGTGTTTTCATTAAAGAATGATACAAATTTGGTATCCCTATTTCAATAGAATGTTACTTTGGTGCCTTTTACTAACAGGTGTTTTCCACTGAGCCTAGAGACCAAAAGGTCTGCCATTTTTTGCTTAGATTTAAGTCTCAAACCAAGTCATTCAGCTTATTTGCATGGTTTCGGGAATATAGTCAGGATTGTTTTCACTGTGTCTCTCATTTACATCAGCATCAGACTCATCACTTTCAACAAGTTTCAGATTTTTATGAAAACCTGGGATTGGCCATCCTCAGAATGGTTAAATAGCAAAATGAAGACTAGGATAGTCAATAGAATTGCATTTCTTTTGGTTCAGTCCTGCAACACTGACTCAAATACAATTTTTTATTATAAAATAATATATTTTAGTTGGCTGGCATAAATTGCTTGGCCTACCTGAAAATTGATGGGTTAATATGACCCTTTTTAACTAAATGTTACAATCAGCCAAAATCATAAACTGATTTTTTTTTTCAAAAATGAGCAATTATCATACAGCTAGAATGGTAGCTAAGCATGAAAATCTAAGGTCATTTTTAGAATCAGCACCATCAAATTTGCTAAAACACAGGTTTTATTTCTTGGTACCAAAAATTATGTTGACCAATATTATTAACTTAAAGTTATTATTGTTAATCATTTATTTCTATTCATTTAGTAATTATTTTTATTAACTACTAGCTTAAAAGCAACACACTGTATGACTTTTAAGTTAGCTTCTGTGGAGGGATAATTAAGCCTCTGGTCCAAAACTAAACAGACTTCTGGTCCAGTTTAGAAAACAGCAAAGATCAATTTGGGCTGAAAGTTTAATTTGGGCCAAAACTCCAATTTCTACCAAAACTTCAATTCAGGTTAAAAACTGAGTTAAACAACTTTGCAGAACTTTAAAACCTCATGCCATGAAAACTCTGACTTTAACTTTAACTCTGATTCCTTGGCATTTTAAAGAAATAAGATTGATTTCCTCAATTCACAAAGTTTTGGATATGCTTTGAACTGTATTTAAAACAAAAATGTTTAAATTCACAAAGGTTTTGTGTTGCTTTAAATTCAATATAAATTAAAAGCTCTTAAAATAATTAATTTTTTTCAGTTATTTTAAAATTTGAAGTTTTAACTCAAATCTCAATGTTGAATGTTCAAGGATCAGATGAAACAGATTTTCAGTACCAGGATCATCCTGATTCCAAGAAGGTATAATAAGTCTATGTAAATAGAGCAATTATGGCCAGAAAGCTTTTCCATTTTACTAAACTTATGAACTTATAAACATTAATATTTTCATTTAGTTACTGTTATTATTATTAACTTATTGAGGTTATTAAACTTATTATTAAATTATCTGTTATGCTGTATTTTCACCATCATTTTGTTATTTTCAAGAAAAGAAGGCAAAATATCAAGTATAATTTTCGTTTTTAACATTCTAAAGTTAAAAAAAATATCAGTTTACATACTACAACTGTGAAATAAATTTTAGTGGCACTTGGCAAAAATAAAAATAAATTAAAAATAAATAAAATAAATTAAAAATAACTTTAGAGTTCAAAAGCTTTTTAACACATATATATTGAAACTGAAACAAATTCTATTGATAGTAAGTTGATTTCTTTTGGTGTAAAGAGTCTTCATGATTTATAATTATTTATACAGCAGTCTTGCAGAGTATTGCTATATCATCAACAAATATAAAATATATTTAGGCAACAAGAATTCATCAAAACCAGTTTTGTGAGTTCAAATGAAGATCTGTCATTTGAATTTTTTTCCAGTTTTCTGTTGTATATTGAGTTTGAGTTTGAGCTTTGTTTAACAGCATATCAACCTCTGTGGGTTATTTAATGCCAAAAATTTAGGGTTTTAAAGTATTTTTTAATGTTCAGTTATAGTAAGAAAGTTGATTTAGTCAGATTTAGATAAAAAATTTTTTACTTTAATTTTGTATTGCTGGTATAATTTTTTTCCTTTGAAAATGTATTAAAGCAATGATTTCTTTTCCTTCAAAAATGTGATATAGTAATAAAATGTATTGTACTAAAAATGTATTGTTGATAATAATTTTCATTCAAAAATGTATGTCTTTCTATAAAAGTCTATTTTTAGGTATATATTTCTATAAAAGTCTATTTTTATACTTTCAAAGTGTTTTGACCCCAGTTTGGGGGTTCACTATTTACCCATAGCTGGGATTCTTACTCTTGGTCAGGGTGGACCTGTGACAAACAGCAATTAAGAGGTGGTTTCATGCTTTTCATGAGGTCTTGTTACCAGGTGCAGTTTACCATCATACCCAGGACCAAAGTTGAGGATAAATTGTCCAAAATGAAGTTTTTGTGATTCTGTTTAAGAATTGGGCATTTTCAGCATAGTAGACATTATGACATTTTTGTTACAGTGCTAAATGCAATTCAGTCTGAAGTGGTGCCATCTACAGAAGCTGAGTGGAGCTTGATTGCACCAAAAAAGCATACATCAAATATTTTAAACGCTACTTTATGACGCTGTCTCTTGTGGTAAAAAGGAATTTAAAGAGGATTCTTTCTTTAGTATAATAACAGCTTTGTACAATTTATGAGTCATTCCTTGCTGTATAGTATATTAGTATCAGTATTATCTATTAATATTTGTCTTTATGTTGATTTTTTTTTACTTTAGTTCACCTAATACCAGGCTTAAGAGCTACTCAAGGTAGAGGGTTACTGAGTAAAAGTGTTGTAAGAGAGGGAGAAGGAAGAAGTAGGATATGCCTATTATGAGGATACACAAGTATAGCAGAGATTTACCTTGGCGACCCAAAAGGGCTACAGTCGCGTGTATGTTTTGCAATGGAGTATGGAGACAGTGAATTGGCAAGCTTTGAACTGAAAATGAATCAGGCAGCACGTCATGTGAACAAAAGTAGTTGTGCTGACTGTAGCCATTTTTATTAGCTGGTTCTGGGTATCTATTGGTTAAGCAATGGCTGGTCAGATGCATAAAAGCACGGTACACTCATTCAGAGACTGTCTGGTTTTTGACAAGGAGAGTAGTTTGCCTGAGATTGAGGAATGGTTATTTGTGGAATTCATTTGCTTAATCAGATTTGCTTTATGTATCATGTGCTTCCAATTTTTATACAAGCTATTTTGGCATTTTTTTTCCAGAATGATGGACAAGGCCTTTGATATCTGGTCGATTCCAGAGTTCAGGGTTACTACAACTAACATGCTGATCATAGAATGGATCAAAAACGTTGAGTTAGTCTGTAAACTCTGTGCCATGGACAAAGTCAAATGAGTCTTGCTGCTAAGATTGTGAGAGAGTGCTTTTACCATGTATCTGCAATTGAGTAAGGAGCAAATGGCAGATTCAGAACAGATTAAATGAGCCCTTATGACTGCATACACAACAGATGCGTTCAATGCGTTTGACCTATTTGTGGTGCGACGACTTCAACAGGATGAAACGGTAAATGATTTTTAGTTGCATTGTTGTTTTGGCTGGTTGGATAATCACTGCCTGAATGTTGGATGTCGTGCGTATTTATATTTGCTCTGCCACAACACGTTAAACAGTTTCTCCAGGCATCATCTAGGATAGACATTATTACCATTAGCAGATGCTAACCTGGGATCAGGCTATCATGACTGATGACAAGGAGCATGAGGAATCAGTCACTGCATTTGCTCAACAAAGGCGTACAAACAAGGAATTTCTTCCTACTAACTCACACAGATGGGCAGCCATTTACTATAAGTGCTTTATAACTATATAACCAGAGACTGTATGCAGGAACACTCCAAGGAGCCAGATAATCTATTGCCAAGGACTCGCTGTGAGATGCAGTGTTTTAAATGCAATAAGATTGGGTACCTATAATTGGGGGTCACATATCAGGGAAACGCTTGATGGAAGAGGATGTTAGCACCAGTCTTCTTCACAAGCACTTAAAGAATAAGGAGCTGCCTGCTATAGAAGTATTTGTTGATGGACAGAAGTGTGTGGCTCTGGTGAAAATAATATTTTACATTGTAAATTTTTTTGGCAGATAGTAATGGTTTAGTGAGACAAGTCTTACTAATTAACCTGTAGTTGGAGGGAGAAGAGGTGGATTCATGCCTTTCCCAAAGGTATTTGTGCATAAGTGAATATAGTGAACCCAAAAGGAATTGAAACTCAACTTTCTGACTGACAATTCTGAGCCATTATCTATTACACACCCACAAATCCCAGTATTACAGCACTTCATATTCCCAAGCAGACACCCATCTCGGTACTTATGCTGCTTAACTTTGATGGTCCTATGTAAATTGGTGTTTCAATGGTGATGTGACTATAAGATTGGTGGGCCTAAAGAATATAACTCTTTAGAACATCTGCAACAGTAATAGTGGTAGAGTAAAGAGGGGTGAGTAATGCTTCGTTGGTGGGATAACAGTTTCAGAGTGGAAAATAATTCCTCACCCACAAGGGTACATAATCAGTTCTGAAATCTATGAAGGCTGGACAGTGAGAATTGGGCAGCAACAGCCCAGATATGGTATAGATACTCCATTCTGGGTCTGATCTGACTCTTGTAAAGATACAGCATAGTTAACAAGAAGAGTTAGATATTTTTTGGAGAGATACAAGGAACTGGTCATTCACCCAGTATCCTTAATGATGTCACAAATATACAAATTCGATCTGAAGTCTAGAGTGAGCTTTAGACTGAATAGACATTCAAAGCAAGATTATGACTACTCATCAGGATTGGAGAAAATTTATGGTTTACTTAATGGTGAGGAAAAATGTTACACACTTTTTGTATGTATTGATAGCTGTATTTTGGTTGTTTGTGATATTATAATCTATATGTAAACACATTGTAACAAATTTTGATAAGTCACAAATCAACCTACAAGAGACAGTGTAATGCATGTGTGGCCAATATAAGAATTTTACTGTTTTTCTTTCATGATGAGTATTTATTAATATCTATTTTTACTCTATTATACATCATTGAGCACTGTTCCTTTCACACGTGATTAATATTTGTATATTGATGTTTATATACTCATACACTGTTATTGGGAAAAACACCTATTCCTCAGATAATGGACTCTCCCTCCTATATTAATAAGAGTTAACAGGAAGTTAACTCGAGAAGTTCTTGGGAAGTTCATAGGAGTTCTATTGAAGTTCAGTAGAACTACTACACAGTTGATATTAGTCGGCAGTTAACTGAATACTAAGGAGTCAGCTTTCAGTTGAAGATTACCAAGTTCCTAACATTTTGGGCGCATTAAGTCGATTAGCAACCGACATAGCACGATTACAACCTTCAGTGCAAAAACTACTCCACAACATGCACACACACACACACACACACACATATATATATATATATATATATATATATATATATATATATATACTACCTTCCATAATTATTAAGCCACCACAGTGTTTAAAAAAAATTATGCATTTCATACTATTTTTTAGTATTTATTGCCAAGTGAACAATTGTAAATGAAAATAGAATGGTTCTTTTGTTAATACTACCCAATAACATGTGCATCAAATGAATTTATATATATTTAATAATTACTTATATTGCAGTTTCAGCAATGAAAAATGAAGAAAATTTAGGGTGATTTGGACGAGTTCATCTTTCCTTCCTTGCCTTGTAAAATTTTGCAAAGTAATAATAAAAAAAGAACCATTCTATTTTCATTTAGAATTACCCATTTGGTAATAAATACTAAAAATAGTATGAATACATCATTTCTTTTAAAAACCTGCGGGTGGGGGGGGGTAATATTTATGGCTGGTAGTGTACATTGAAAAGAAAACTAAGAAAAAGAGGAAAAAGTTTTTGTGTCACATGTTTCATCCTTTAAGTCTTTAGAATTTCATCAGTTTCAAAGAATGAAATGTGTCAAAGAAAAACTGTTTCCATTTTATCATAGTTTTTTCCCTAAAATTGATCTTGATATATAAAAAAAAATCATACATTTGTTTATACTTCTGAAATGAGGTAGTATTTACATTATTTACATTATTCAGACTAATGTTCTCATCTTTACCGCCATGTTTATGAAGTTTTCGCCATTGTACACCCCAGCCCTCTTCAGGTGCTAGGAATTTCAAACTGATTCCTTTATTACAATCACTGGGGTATATCAATCTTATTCCATGTGCAATACCACTTCTGGCAGCCATGTAGTTATCTTTCTCTAAGTTAACTCTTCTAAGTTGTTTGTTCACCACTGCTGTAGCCTGGTATTGAACTCACAACTCTTTGGTCAAGTCACTGGAACTAACCAAAGCCATATTCATTAAGGACACATGGTTTGGTTCAAAATTCTTAACACCTGAAGAAGGCCAGTTTATACAACGAGCGAAACATCATAAACATGGCAGTAAAGATGAGAACAATAGTCCAAATAATGTAAATAGTATAAAAATTATATATATATATATATATATATATATATATTTTTTGAACTGTAGATAATTGGAGTAGATAGACTAAACTATCGCCCGGTTCATACTCCACTCACATCTATTGAACAGGTGAAGAGGCTCATCCCTTGTTTCCTGTTTAGGATGCAGTTTCAGGTTTTCTCTTTTCTAATCTTCTCACTCTTATGTAGCCCCCTGCACATCAGTGGCGTTACCGCCTTGCTTGGGGTGATATGATTTAAAAAAAAAAAGATAGTGTTAATAGACATAACAATATATTTTTGGATTCATTGGGAAATCCACATCACCCTATCAAGGGAGAGGGAATTAAGGTCATGAACAAAAATAGATACATAGAAAAAAATCATTCACTACTCAACAATATCAACACAAACAAAAAAAATAAACAAGTAAAAATTTCTACTAACAAATTTAACAAAAAATTTAAATTTTTAAATTTAATTTTTTAAATTTAACAAGGAAATCCAGTGAAGAAAAAAAGCTAATTAAATAATTAGTAAAAATTTTCAGAGTTTAGGCAGAGACATTAGAAGGAAAGCATTCAATCCAAAACATGAATCAAGGGATAAACCCCTACTCCTCTTTAAAAGACCAGGGAAAATATATGTATAATAAAACAGCGCTGAGTTGTGATTAGCACCAAGGTTTTTGTTTCTTCATTGGTTTTACAAAGTGCTCAATATTGAGGCGGAGATGGAGCATTGATAAGCACAAAACGTTTGTCACTTTAACTGAGCAAGATTTTGCTGATGTGTCCTCACAAAACTCTGAAGTTGGCATGAACCTGTTCAGTTAAAGTGACAAACTCTCTGTGCTTAGACTTTGAAAAAACAGTAGCTACTCATGCACCTACGCATCAGTCATTCAGTAATGAATTTGAACACTCTTGGATACTGGCGTATGTTGACATTGTATATAACACGTTAAAGTCCGCATTCCTCTACCAAACACCCATAGCTCAGAGGTAGAATCGCTGACTGATGACGATTCAGTCGGGTTTCATTCCTGGCTAGAAGCAATTGGATGTCTAACCGTACTGATAAACTGTGATACAGTGAAATAGATCTGTCTGCAGATGGCTATACTTGTATATTATTATATAAAACTTTAAAACCTGACATATAAGTGTAATTAAAAAAACTGGCAAAGTATAATGGTTATGTCTTTTATTTAATTTTTTTTATGTTGTTATAATATCCTTCTTTGCTGGACATAAATTATGTAGAAATTGTTCAAATCTAATGTATTGTACAGTACTGTGCAAAAGTATTAGGACAAGAACTATTTTATCTTTTATGAAGCATATTGACAGAAAATAAACAATTTAATTAAAGTAATTTTATTTGATTTACTCAACAAATGCTTTAACAAGAAAAAAATACTTGTTACTAAATAAATTTGATATTTAGTATAATATCCTTTTGCTTTGATCACAGACTTCATTCTGTCAGCCATTGACATAACAAGCTTTTTCAGTGTAACTAATGGTATATCCTGCCAAGCAGCTTGTATTTGTTCTCAAAATGTGTCTTGCAAAGTAACATTAGATTTATCAATTTTTTTATCCAAAATATCCTTTAGATGTTCAATAGGATTGAGATCAGGGCTTTGTGGGGGCCAAGTCAAGTTTCAAAAACTTCCTTCCTCTTCCTTTTTAAATAATTCTTACAAAGGTTTGGCTTTTCACCCTGTATTTGAATTTCAGTGAGGTTTTTAGGAAAATTACCCCTGTCCTAATACTTTTGCACACTACCGGTAGTGTGCAAAAGTGTTAGGACAGGGCTGATTTTAAACTTTATTTTGATGTCTCAAAAGATAAAATACTTCTTGTTCTAATACTTTTGCACAGTACAGTATGTCTGAGTGCTTTCAGCTATATTTTTAGCCCTTATCAAGAATGTATAAAAGAGAGATTACTGTCTAAATACACAATAATATATATATATAACATCCACAGATATATTACGCAGACACAGAGTAGTAGCCAGAGTAGCAGTCTTGGATTAAGACAAGAAAATGATTTCTTTAAATACAGAAAAATATTCACAGTAAAAAAAGGTTTTGTATTTCATGGTAGAGTGATATCAAGAAATGTGTAAAGTGTCTTGTGAGACATGGGAAAAACTGAATAAGTTGATGAACAGTTTGACCAATCATTGGATACTCAAATATTATAACCTTGTGGCAGTCAAAGATTAGTAAATATCTATAAAGATTCATTACAGTGGTTTTATATTTGAGGTTTGCTTGCTTTCTTTTCTTTTTCTAAAAATTGTCAGCCATTTTACAGATAAACCACCAAGCTGGAATTAAAACCCAGAAAATCTCAAAGACTGACAAAAGTGGGAAAGAAAATTAAAAAAAAAGATATTTTCTTTTGTTTGCATAATCTATCAATAATGTCTGACAAGCCAGTAATTCTTAATTGTTCTAAAAATATTAATCAGAATTTCACTTTGTGTGATTAATTATTGAACTGTGACTTCACTGTTGCAAATCTGTGATAAATACGACAAATAAATTTCTGGGAAGTTACCAAAATAATTATTTGACAAACAAAATGTTTATGTCACCAGTGTAGGATTTATGAAACAAATATATTAAAACTTACATACACTTTCATGCTTCCATATATAATAGCAAAGCAAAAATTAAAGAGGTGATAAACACATGTAAATTTTCATTGTATCTTTAGGGTGTGAACAAATACTGCATATAATTACAAATAATAAAAAATAAAAAAATTCATTATTTAATACTTATTTCTCTTTAGTAAGTAAACTCATGTAAAATATTAAGTTGAAATGTGTTTCTGCAAGAGTACAAAGTATATGTTTTGTCTTTTCCTTGACCTCACAGATAATATTTCCTTCTCAGTGTGTGTTTGCATTGGCACTTAAGTGAAGACAATTGAAAGGGTTGTGAATGAATGAAAAACACAAGACTAATATTAAAAATTACAAGGAGAATTTGCTGATTTAACTGAGAAATTTTACTTTCATTATTTTTAGTATTACTAATTAATGCCCAACATAAAATTCTGCATTAATTATAATAATTAAAATGAAAGATCATTCATTAGTCATAGTTTATAAAAATCAGATATTAATTAAAGATTCCTACAAAAACTTCCAGTATTAATTATAGTGTTTTATAGTTTTTGCTTATTGGATTAAAATATAAGTTTGCAAATTTAGTGACAGAAAAATTGTGAGCAATAAATGAGCAGTAGTAAAGATTGTACAAAACAAGCTATCCCTAGATGTGGGCAGTGGAATAACAACAGTCTACCCTCAATATAGATTAAATAATGAATTTGGATTAACCCTGTAATTTACTTAGATCGATATACACCTGATAAAAGCTGAAGGATTCAATAGATGAAATGCTGTGAAAACAACAACAAAAAATGTGGAGAGTAGTCCAAATATGGACATGGATGCGTGTTGTGGTGCAGTGGATATTGACTCAGAATGAAAATCAGGGAGTTGAGTTCAAGTTGCAGTTGAATTCCTTACATTCACTTACATGCAAATACCCTTGGGAAACATATAAATCTGTCACTTTCCTCCAGTTATGGGTTAAATAACAGAACAGATTGGGTTCTATAGCATTGGCTGGCAACCAGTCTACCACAGAAAGTAATGGCAACCTACTGCAGAATAATCTTCTGCCTAGTCAGTCATGTCTCTTTTGAGACATGATTGCTGAAGTGTGTATCATATATGGCATTTAACTGACTGACTGATTTGGAATTATGCACCATAAAACACCAAAGCCAATGAATTCAAATGAACATGAAAAATTCTGGTGCTACAACAGCTCTGTTTATTCTAGCCAACAGATCAAATAAATAATTTCATAACATATCTTTACACACCATCAATTAGTATTCTATAGGATTTATTACCCCAGCATAGATAGACAAAAATATACATGTATACAAACTGTTAGTCAAATGTTTAGGGAATCTGAATGGCACTTTCATGTATTGAAAGACCTATTTTAACTCACACCTAATTTTGAATATTTTTTTTAATCATTTCACCTCAAGCAAGGCATTAATGTTCCAAAGACACCAAAAAGTAAAAGAGAATTTAGAAGTAACTGAAAACTCAACCCTATACAGGAAACAAGGGGTAAACCTCTATTCCTGTTCAAGAGACTAAGAAGCAGTGGAACTACATAACTCAATGTTCACAATGAAAACTATTTTGATAATGAGACTGGAATACCTTCTCTAGTGTTCTTGATTTAGGCAGTAGTATACAGAGATTGTGCGCTATATGATCCCTTTTCAGATGTACAAGGTCAAAAATATAAGGGATTATATTTGGGACTGTTCTTGGCTGTTGGAGACACTGGGAGTTTGTCAGTTTTGACAACTGCCATCAGGTCTCCACTCTGGATTCTCTGTCTGGCTTTGCTTCCATAGACATTCATCTCCCCAAATACACTTTTTCAAAGTGGCTGCCCTCATAGTTACAACTGATATTTGACAGTATTTTCTACCATTTTTGTTGCATCCTTTTATAGAAATTGATTGAAAGATCATATCAATTGATCTATGCAAAACAGGGAACAGGGGTGTCAGTCTCAGGTTGATTGGTGTGGTAGGTCAAAATGTGAAAATAGATAATAAAAAAATTACATTGTGGTTGTAAACTTATCTACTATTTTCCCAATGAGATTTTTGTAATCATCATTAAACTTGAACGTTTTTGAGAAAATTTTTTGTACTACCGCAAAGAGGAAAAAACAAAACTTGTACTATTAGACTTGATTAGATTGTGAAGGCATGAGTAAAAATAACAAGAATTTTATATATATATATATATATATATATATGTGTGTGTGTGTGTGTTTGTGTGTGTGTGAGTATGTATGTATGTATGTATGTATGTATGTATAGGTAAGTTTTGAAGGCTATGAGAATGCATTTAGTAAAATAAAGGAAGATAAAGAAGGTGTTGGGTATTACCTATTTATTAATCATTAATATTTTAAGATTATAGTCTCATCTTCAGAATGATAGGAGAGTTGATTTCACATCCACTGGTGGCTCGTGCCTTTCAATGAATTGTGTATATATATATCTATATATATACTATTCATTGAAAGGCACGGGCCACCAGTGGATGTGAATATATATATGATTATACACGCAAATATATGCACAGATATAAAAATATAATTCAGGTGTTAATAAAACAGTGCTCAAATGTAGTATAACAGAACTATTAATTATATCATGATAAATATACATATTACCTTATGTATATTTATTAATATATACTTTATAGCACTGTTCTATTAAAAATATTTATATATTTGCATGTATATCCATATATATATATATATATATATATATATATATATATATATATATATGTTCTAAACATATACTGTTAAATATAAGAGACAATGAATGTCTATTATGTTTAATCATGAGCCATTCTAAACATTGTATTTTGGCTTTAATTTCAGTTGAAAATAAAGACAAAAATTCTTCAACATTTGGATAATTTTTTATTCAGTTGGGTCTAAGCTTTTGGCTCACATGAGCCATCTTCAGAGAAGTTATAAGGATGGTAACCCAGAAACAACCACCATCAGCTACGATTTTATCTTGTGTTGACATAAAACTTTGCTAAGCAACGGCAATAGTTATCAAAAATAACAAATGCAGTTCGCAAATTTGCAATGCGATTCTATGATGTCATACTGCGTGATAGTGCAAAATGACAACAGAACCATATATTAAAATGCAATGTAATGTGTTATGACCAGATTTAAACGTGATTTTATCAAGTATGGGTTGTTTGGATTTAATGTAGATGGCCTCCAGTATCTGAAGGTTCTTTTTACTGTATGTATGAGTGACGATTATTGCACTGTTGACAAAAATCTGTCTGATATTACCTAAATGGTTATGAAAAATGTAACTATATAGGTAACATAGATTTTAGTCAACAATACAATAATCCTTATATTTAACAGCATATGTTTAAAAAATTATTTGCTGCCTTGATACACTACATATATATATGTATATATATAACTGTCATAATTAACTGTATTTAACTCACCTACGCATTTCGTCCTCTGATGGACTTTATCAAAGCATAAAAGACAAAACAAGCTTTATTGCAAATTACGTATCTATAAACAGTGTTGGCAACTATAAAAAAAGCACACACACTCATTCACAAAGATTAACAGAAAAGTTTTAGTTTCAGAATTCATTCATGTGTAGTACAATTTCATGAGATGTAAAAATGAAGGGAATTTAACTGTGTTCTTTGGATTTTTATTATGTATGTTACTCTGTTTCAATATCATCTCTGTTTTAAGCTAGTAATTTACAATTCACAACAGTCACATCACTTAAATAACTGTAATTTGTAAACTAGCAATCTGATTGGGCCAAAATTTTGTCACATGCCATTTGAAGGTTAGTACTCCATAAAAATCATAAAGATTATTTATTTGTAGTGCCATTTATATGTCAGGCCCAAGACTTATTGATTGATATGTTAGCATCTTTTCACAATGGCTTGTCTATTTTGAAAACTCCCAAGATCTCTTGTTTTTTTCATTTTTTTAAAAGAAATACATCAGCATGTTGATAATTAAAAATAACTTCATTCCATTTGTTTATTAATGCAGTCAAATTCTCGAATTCTATGATTTTCAGTTTTGTTTTTATTTATAGAACTGCAATTTCTCTTAATCTTTTTCTGTTATACTGGGTTCCCCACAAAAAAACAGGACATTTTAAATGTACTATAAGATGGGAAAAAAATCAACTAAAATATAAAAAATGTAACTTGCTTAGTTTGAATACCAAATCTAACATTTGTATTTTTGTTCTGTTTTAAGCTACTAAATTTCTATCCTTTGCTTTTGTTTCTAATAACTTTACTAAAAATGCCAACAATTAAATAAACTCCATCCAAATTTCCTGATTTTTTGTGAGGCACCATGTATAATGTTAGATAGATTAATATGAACAGTAAACTACTAGAGATAGAAATAATATTGCTTAGATAGCTATATAATCTTGCACTAAATTGAAAGATAGATATGAGATAATTTAAAACTAGGTGAAAAATATTTCAAGATCATTACCAACATTTGATGATTGATTTATTTTTTATTTTATCATAGCAAAATAGCTGCAAAATAAACATGAAAGAGGAAAGAAAAATCAAATTAATTTATTCTTTTTAGTGATTGCTTTTTGCTTTAACATTTCCAAAATGTGGAAGGTTTTATTTCTGTCAAAGTAAAACACGAAAGAAGGCGATTATAATTCAATAGTGGTGTTCAGTACAAGAAGGAAAAAGTGGAATCTCAGTTTGAAGAGTTAAAACCAACAAAAAAGAAGCCTGGTTATTTGTAATAGAATATATTCCAACTTTGACATCAAAAATTTAAAACTAAATAAAGTAACTATATAACTCACTCACTTTCATAAAGACAAACCATTATACATATATACTGATGTGTATGTATGTATGTATGTATGTATGTATGTATGTATGTATATGTGTGTGTGTGCCTAAGTATACAATTATATGTTTGTGTGTGTATCTATATATACTAATATACATGTGTGTTTGCAAATGTATATATGTGTATGCTAGTGTTCACTCATTACAAGACCCAAGAGCCACTCAAAGTAAAGGGCTACTGAATGGGATTTTTTTATGGACATCAGAATTGTAAATTATGAAGAAATGTTGGTTAAATAATGGTTAAATCTAAGTTTGAAGAGATTAAGATTGTAGTATTTGGGGAAGCATCCTCTTGGGAGTCTGTTCCGTAAAACAGAGGCTCTTCAAATGAAACTTTTTTCTTACAAAAGGTATTTGAAAGGAACAAGAATGGTTTGCCCCTACGTACATGATACAGTGTGTCTTAGCTGGGGAAATTAGGGAATTTAGCTGTTCAGATGTGATATATATATGTAACTATTTCTGTGTATGTAAAAATATATATTTGCATCTTCTTCTATGTGCCTTGTTCCTTCAGGACATGGGCAATCATGGCTTTCCACATGTCCCTATCCCTGGTGGCTCTCAGCACACTTTCCCCGGTTACACTGTGCAACCCTCATTCAGCCATGCACCTGCACAGGCCAGTCAAGTACATTACAAGCTGTTTTTCCCTGCCGCTCCTTCACACTATCTGGCATGTTAGTATCAAGTTTTCCAAGTCCTCCTTCCTCTTTGCATGTCCCAGAAACTTCAGCTGTCTCTTCCTGATGCACAATATTAATTTCCATTTCATTTTCATCCTTTCCAAAACCTCATCATTGCTCACATGCTCAATCCATGATATCCGCAGCAATCTTCTATAAAACCGCATTTCATCTGCTTCAAGTTTTTCCTTCATCTTTGATGATATTGGCCAACATTCACTGCCATATTGAAGAACTGACATCACATAGCAATCCAGTACTCTCTTCTTTGTTTCTAGTGAAATTTTCCTGTCTCTATATTTGCATCTATGCATGTAAATTAAAATGAACGTGTATGCATATATATATATATATATATATATATATATATAAAGATATATGTTCTCACTCCTTAGTGCTATTTTCAGACAGCCCCGATGAGTGGGAACATTATAACAGTGTCCTCACAAAATTTTGTAGTCAGCATGAATCTGCTCTATTAAAGAGACAAACTCTTTGCACCTATCAATGCTCCATCCACACCCCGGTATTGTACACTTTATGATAAAATACTAGCTTGCCAAAATACATTTTATAAGTAAAAATACTGAAAAACAACAACCTTAATACTAAACATTATCACAATTGAACACTATCTCTCTCTCTCTCTCTATCTCTCTCTCTCTTTATATATATATATATATATATATATATATATATATATGTAAAATAATACAAAAATTTCAAAATTGAATTTCATTGGATGGCCATTTCAGCTAGAAAATTCTCGCTTCATCAGCAATGGTTGAAAACAAAATCTTTATTAATTCAAATGTGTTACAAGATTTCTATACCGGAAGAAGCCCGAAAACATATCCATACACAGGAAGTTAAAATAGAGTGGGATTAACAAATTTTTAAAATTTGTCAGCACAATGTAAGAAACGGGGGTGAACAGATATAGAGATTCATAGCTCGATATTAGAAGACTTTACACTACTTTACATGAAAAATTTGTTAATCCCACCCTATTTTAACTTCCTGTGTATGGATATGTTTTCGGGCTTCTTCCGGTATAGAAATCTTGTAGTACATTTGAATTAATAATGTTTTTGTTTTCAACCGTTTCTGATGAAGCGAGAATTTTCTTGCTGAAATGGCCATCCAACAAAATTAAATTTTGAAATTTTTGTATTATTTTTATATATTTGGCTCTGTAAATAGAACATACTATTTACATTGAGCCCTCCAACTTGATCAATTTTAATATTAATAAAATTAATATTAATTGGATTGGGTTTTTGGGATTTACCTATTTGCTCATCCTTTTGGATATATATATATATATATATATATACAAACTAAATCTAAAAGTGAGCCAAAAGTCGACCACAGTTTCACTCACTGGATCGTCAGGACAAGGTTTTCGTCTTGGGTTTTTTTTTTCTTTCGAACACAGCTTATGCTTTGTTTGTTTCTTTTTTTATTCCCCTTTACTCGTTTGGTAGTACCTTTTGCGTTTGACGACTTACTTTACCGATTTGTTTGCAGTAGGTTTTTCTGATTTTGATCATGATTAGTGCTACTGTTTTGTTGGTATATTTTACAATATATATACATATATGTGTGTGTGTGTGTGTGTGCAGGGTACAAATGAATAAATCGTTGGCATTTTATATTTTTTATTTCATGCATGTTGTTTTTGATTTTGTCAACTGCACAATATAGTAGGGTCAGTTGGACACTGTCTGTGAAATAGTGCCCTTTTGCTCTGTGCTCTTTTCAGCACCATGACACAATTCACTCTGCAAGAAATTACAAAACATCATGCTGTACTGCCTGGCATTTGTGCCAAAAGCTTTAATATGAATATTTCAGAGTGTTTAGGCGTGATTCTGAAAACAGTGCAGAGGATTCAGAAAGAGTTGAATGAGTCTAACTCTGATTACAAAAGTACAACACCCCAGAAAACTCACTCTGACAGTTCTAATAAAAAAGAACTCCTGCATTTGTTGGTAAGGTCTTCAAACTTTACATCAAAGCCTACATCAAGTGCCCCGAGGAAATAGTGCTGCCCTGGATAAGGAGGGTGCCTATTAGAAGACCCTATGTCTGGCAACAGGACTCTGCACCATGCCACACAAGCAGGAGAACCCAGTTATGAATGCCAGATACCTAACTCCTCAGACAACAACCCCTTGATTATTGTGTGTTGGGTGCAGTTGAGGTAGAGATCAACAAAACGCCTTGTAACACCAGAGATGGCCTGAAGGCAAGGATTATGGAGATGAAGAAGATTCTGAAGTCATATGGAAGCCATAATTGAAGCCAATGGTGATTTTATTGAATAAATTTACTCTTTAGTATTTCAGGATATTTTTATGTAACTTTAGGTGAATATATCTGTTAAAATGAAACGTCAGTGCTATTTTCATTTTTGCATAATTTGGATGACAATTTATACATTGGCCCTGTATGTATTTATGTATATATATGTGTGTGTCCATGTATTTAAATATATATAGAAAGTTATACGTTTTTATTTATGTACGTGTTTATACATGTAAATGTATATGTGTGTATCTATAAATGTAAGTCTACATGCATGTGTGTGTATATAAGTAAAAATATATGCATAGGTTTATGTATGTAAATGTATATATGTGTGTGTGTGTGTGTTTGATCATCTATGTATGTAAATATATATGTGTGTAGGTTCATGTATTTAAATGTATGCCTGTGTGCATATCTATATACAAATATAGATATATGTATACATATGCATAATGATATATGTATGTGTCTATGTATATATCTGTTTCTTTGTATTTAAACGAACATGCATATGCATTTCTTTATATGTAAATATATATGTATGTGTGCATACATGTATTTAAAGATATATTTATGTGTTGATATATATATATATATATATATATATATATATATATATATATATGCATCTGTGTATGCATTTATGTATGTAAATGTGTATATGTGCATGCATGTATCTATATAGGCATATATACATATATTTGTGTGCATATACATATTTATGTATATGCATATTTTGGAAAGTTGAGTTATTTTCTGGTGATGTATAAATATAAGAAATACTAACAAAGGTCGGCAACAGTCTACCTATGTTAGTATTTCTTAGCATGCAGGAGAGTTTTTTCCAACTTTTTTGCACTGGTGACACACTTGAAATATCAAATTTTTTTAGTGACACATTACTTAAATTTCATTAGCCAAGCTAAATATATAATTCACAATGTATATAAAAAGAAATGATTCAATGAAAAATGCTGTTAATACTTTAACAAAGAACAGGTAATTAATTAAAATAGTGTCATGACACACAAATTTAGAATGCAATGGTTTAGACCGTTGATGGATAGTCAGCTAATTTCCCAGTGTGGTTTGTCACAAAGAACATCATCCTCCAACTACATTTGGTTTTTAACACTTTCAGCCCACTCAAGGCAATAAAGCCATTAAGATATACAAGTTACTGAATGTTAGAAAATATGAGAAAGTACACTATTAAGGAGAGAGAACATGAAAGAATTAGAATTAAGAAGACTGAAGATAACTATTGGCACTGCATTTAAATTTCTGAATATCAAAGTTGACTAGAAAGCAAGAAACCAGGAAAGAGTTCTCCAAGAAGAAGTACAAGAGAGAAACTGTTAGCATAGAACTTACACCAGGCTATTTCTTTTTGTTGTTGTTGTTTTGTTTTTTGTTTGTTTTTGTGTGTGTGTGTGTGTGTGTGTGTGTGTGTGTGTGTGTGTGTGTGTGTGTGTGTGTGTGTGTGTTTAGCAGCATATTAACCCTTGTGGTTTATTTAATACCAAAATATAACTATTTTCGTACACAATTTTGTTTTTGATATCATAATAATTTTGGTGATACAAGTTTTAATAATTGACACATATATGATGGTAGAAGATATAAATTCATATCTTTCCCAAGGGTATCTATATGTAAGGGAATATAATGAACCCAAATGGAATTGGAATTAGAACTAGACTCTTTGATTAATTCTAAGCTGTTATCCATTACATTACTTGCACTCCCAGGCCTACAGCACCTATCTAAGTACTGACAAGGCTAGAGGTTTCTTAACTTTGGTGATCATACGGGAACCAGTGTTTCAATATGAAGAAGCCATAAGCAAGATCTAGACAATTCAGATCTAAAAAGATGAGATCTTGCCACCAATCTAGTTCTGCACTTAAATTCATAAAGTCTAGGTACCACAGAGTAAAGTAATATTTATTTTGTTTTATAAAAAAGATGTGGCACAAGGCCAAAAGTTGGGATGGGAAAGGCTAGTCTTCACCTGTCTTATAATTAAATTTATTTAATCACAATCACTGATCCAAACATACCACAGTATTCCTGACACCAAAATAGCATATTCTTGCTTACCATTCTTACTACTGCCACCACATACACCTCTGAGTTTCTATATTGTCCTAAATAGTCCCCATATGTACAATGCCATACAGAAAAGTTCATCAGAACAAGTACCATGAAAGTATTTATAGAAAAGACACAGGGAAACTAAGTTATGATGATGAGAAAGTGACTGCAGTTGATATGCCTAATCAGGACCAATAACATTGCGGATTCTTCTTCGGATTTTATCAAGAATCTCTAAATATATAGTAGGAGCACCAGATTATATGTGGCAACAATATTCAAAGCAAAGACAAATGGTAGTCTTATAAATATGCAAGATACATTTTTGAAGGAAAATATTACCAATAATACATTTTTGAAAGAAAAATTATTACCAGAACACATTTTTGAAGGAAAAAAATTATTACGAGCAATACATTTTGGAATACACAACTAGAAGACATCTTGGGTTTTCTAAAATAAAAAAAAAATTTTTAATTTTTCATCTGACTAAACAAACCAACTTTCTTACTATAACTGAACATTAAAAAAATACCTTAAAAACCCCACCGTTTTAGCATAAAACAAAACTCAAACATCCTCACCAAAAGCAAATGTCCAAAATTCCAAAGTATGGTCACTTAAAAGACAAAACTGTTCAAACTAAACTTTATTTTTCTTACACTATTTGTACTATTTGAACTATTTTCCTTATCTTTGCTGCCGATGTTTCAGGCATTGTAAACTCTGGCCTTCTTCAAATTTCAAACCAAATCCTTTTGTTACGATCACTGGGGTATATCATTTACATTCCATGTGCAATGCCACTTCTGGTAGCCATGAGGTATCTCTCTTTAACTTAACTCTTTTAAGTTATTTGTTTGCTGTAGCCTGGTATTGAACTCACAACTCTTTGGTGCAATATCTGTATCCATTGGGCCATGTGTCCTTGAAGACAACAGCACGTGAATTTCTGGGACTTATAAACCTAATGTCTCAGTAACCATTTTTTACCAGAGTTCATACTGCAATCTTTTTTGATGCTAATGATTTTCTCCACCATTTTTTACCAGAGCTCATATTGCAGTCTTTTGACACTAATGATTTTTTCTAGCACTCCATATTACTGGTTCCTATATTGTATTCATTTCTATGCTTGTTCAGCTTAGGTGTTTTTGTAGCCTAGCATATGTGCTGACTCCTTAAGTTTATATAGTTTCCAGTGGCATTCTCTATCTATTATTTCACCTTCATCCCATAGGGGACAGTGATCCCCTTTTTCCCTCCATATGTGGTCAGCTATGCCTAATTTTTCTTTTTCTAGTGTTATGGCCTTGCGATATTCTTGTAGCCTTACCTTAAGGGGGTGGCCTGTTTCCTCTTTATATTTCTTTCCGCAGCTAAAGCTATTTTTTTTTTTTTGCTGTCAAACCAAAAGATCAAAACCCTTACCCATCATGCTAAGGAAGATAAATGAAATAAATTTTACAATTCCCCATTTCTAAAAACTTTGATCAGAATGTGTCTAAACAAAGAAACCAAAATTATCATGTGTTAGTTTTTTTGGTAAATTTTCGTTTTAGGTCTTGAAAGCTTTTCTCCCTTCAAATTTATCTAAAATAGCATTATTTCTGTGCAGATGTATATGCTGAACTCAAATCAACAGTTAGTTATTAAAGAAACCTACCTTTATTGATCTGAACATTCAGAAAAAAATCGAACTACATCTCGCTCATTTTGTCTCCCGTAACTCTAGCGCAGTCATGTAATTAATGACTTTCAGCGTAGGCAACAAATTTCGGCCTATTTTTGGTCTATTTACTTCCTTTACTAAAACTTCCACCTATTTACTTCCTGTAATGAAAGTAATACGCGATTTTTTTTGTATGCGTATTACTTTCATTACAGGAAGTAAATAGGCGGAAGTTTTAGTGAAGGAAGTAAATAGGCCAAAATTTGTTGCCTATGCCGAAAGACATTCTGCAGTTAATTACATGACTTTGTGAGAGTTACGGGAGACAAAAAGTGCGAGATGAAGTTCGATTTTTTTCTGGTTGTTAAGATCAATAAAGGTAAATTTCTTCAATAACTAATTGTTAATTTGAGTTCAGCATGTACATTTGCACAGAAATAATGCTATTTTGGATAAATTTGAAAGCCTTTGGGACCTAAAACAAAAATTTACCATTTCTTTTTATCTTATTTTGAAAATTTTGACACCATTAAGCTCTTTATGAGGGACACAAAAAATGTTCAGTAGAAAAGATGAAATAATATGATTCTCCAAGATCAAAATGCTGGTAAAATCTGACCCAAACCAATACCTGATGCCATATCTCTGACTGGCAAGAAAAATCAAAGAAAAATTCATCTTTTATTTCTTTCTAGACTTCCATACTTTAATATTATAAATGTTACCTCTTTGTCAGGATGAATACAAAAGTCTCTCCTTATCTTTGCCACATATCATGTGTAGATTTCAACAGACATCTCTAAAAATAAGAAACCTGGTATCAAGCTTCTCTATAAATTAGTCAACTGTTTTCATATTAAAATTCAGGCCAGAAAAACTGCAATTATTTCTAAATACTAATTCCTTTTTGAAACTAGAATGAAGGTAAACAATTTTTAATATTCATCATCAGAGAAAAAATTCAAGTAACCTACATACAATACTTTGTGTCAATTAAAGACAAAATAAAAAGTGATTGTGTTTACATTTCTTCATTTGACAAGATTCAATCAAAATCATTTTACCTTTTTATTCAAGAAAGATTAAATTGCTTTAAAAGTAAAAACAAATCTAAATAAAAAAACAAGAAAAACTGTTTTACATTCTTGTCTACTTTTGTTCCTTAAAGATTTTTACAAGGAAAATAAACTGTTGAGATATTCAGATAAATAAAGCATACAAAAAAGATGACATTATAGAAAAGGATTCATCAATGTGTCCAACTATCAAGTTACTTAGTGTTTTCTGTGTCACACCAAAAGAAAATAAGCTATCTCCTCTCATTTATTTCAAGACAATATTTCATACCCTAATTTCTCATTATTTTGGGTAGTGCTTCATGTATATAACATTATATATATCAGAAAGCACATGAGAAGAATTACCATGAAAATAATTATAGAAAAGCACAGGAAAGCTATGTTATGGTAGAAGGAAATTGACTGAAGCTGAGATGTCAGGTCAGGAGCATTAACATTGCAGATACTTTGGATTTTATCAAGAATATATAAATGGACACATACATATATGTATATTAATATTTTTTATGAAATAGATTAACAACCGACATATATTATTTGTTTGAATATTATTTTTGAAAGATACTTGAATTTGAGTAGATACTTTGTTTTTAATGAAAAATGATATATATATATATATATATATATATTACAGAAATTAATGAATTTTAACGAAACTTGGTTATAAACAAGCAACTATATAACAGATATGGTTGTTGCAATGAATCAAAAATTGTGTTATATAGGCTTCATTAAAACCTCATTTAGACTAAAGGTCATTCGTGGTCAAGTGGTCTAAGACGTTGCCAGATCAAATGGTAGCTTCCCCTATGTAGATAGGGGTTGCAGGTTCGAATCCTGCCGAATGACACATTTTCGTATTAAAAATTTATCGTAAATAATCAGGCCAGTAGATATAAATATATAATATTGTTAAATTAAAAACAAAATATCTACTTAAATACAAGTATTGATAAAAAATAATGTTCAAACAATTCATTTCATATATATATATATATATATATATATATATATATATATATATATATATATATAATCACAATAATAATAATAACAATAATAATATTAATAATTGTTATAATATATTTCAATCCGTCTCTTATTTCTTATTCTTATTTCTTATATATATATATATACACCGGCCAGAATATTTTAGAGAAATTTTGTTAAAAAAATGTCATTTGGCAGGATTTGAATCTTCAAAACCAAGCAATACATGTCAATTGCTGGCTTCCCCATTCAATCACAGCAATCACAAAATGGTGGAGCTTTTGAATGGCAGCAGCCAGGTTTACTTAGTCAGCCTTGGCAGATTTCTTATTGAGACAGGAGTGAATGGCGGTGGCATCAGTGTAGATGCCTACTTAGGATTACATCAGGATGATTATTGATGAAGATCAGAAAAAAGCATAGGACCTAGGATAGAGCCTTGAGGGATGCCTGTGTTCATTTGAAACTCATTTAAAACAACCTTCATTTCACAATTTAATAGGAATGATTGGATTAAATCAAACAATCATCCAAAAATATCATAGCTCTGGAGCTTGCACAAAAGGCCCTGCATGCTAAACCCTGTAAAATGCTTTTGAGATATCAAGAGCAACAGCCCAAACTTCACCATTCTTATCAAGAGTCTGGTACATATATATTCAATGATGGTCATTAGCACATCAGCAGGTAAACCTGGCAAAGTGGAAGCCATATTGTTTGTCAGAAAGAAGGTTGTGAGATGCCTAACTTTTTCAGCATTGATAATAGATTTGAATACCTTTTCAAAAAGAGGTAAGAGGTTAATAGGACAATAATTCAAAAGGTTAGAGAGCTCCCCAGAGTTCTTAAAAAACAGCAACTACAGAAGAGAACTTCCAATAAGCAGGAAAGCAAGAAGCAGTAAGGCAATAATTATAGAGTTTAGAGAAGACTAGAACCAGCTCAGGGCACATATTTTTTAAAGACAATGATTGAGATTTCATCACCTCCACTTTAGAGTCAAGCTTAGAAATTAAATTAGAGACAGAGTTTTATATATATACATATATATATATATATATTGCTCATTCAGTGAAATGAATTAGAGCGCTCTAGCTATTGGGCGCGTATAATGATATGCGCTAAAAAGTCTGCCTACTTTCACCGAACGCCCATAGTCCAGGGGTAGAGTCGCCGACTGACGCCATTTTCGGTCGGGTTTCAATCCTGGGTAAAAAAAGCAATCAGAGTCTAACCGTACTGATGAGCTGTGATACGGCGAAACAGATCTGTCTGCGGATGACAATGACAATATATATATATATATATATATATATATATGCAAAAGAGATTATAACTATCCTCATGTAGAAAAACCTTCCACGAATCTACGAAGAAGGGAAAAAATGGTTTTAAAAAAAGAAAGAGCTAAGTACATGAACATCAGTCAAAAGGGTAATCAACTAACAAAAAGTGCTCAATATTTAAGTAGAGCGGAATAAGTAAAGAATACCTAGAGCCAGCTTTCCCTGACGATCCATTTAAGTGAAACCTAGGTAGGTCTGTCTGGCTCACTAGGTATTCTTTACTTAGATAGATAGATAGATAAATAGATAGATAGATAGATAGATATAGGTATATCTATACACATTATATATATATATATATATACTCAGCAGAGCTTCCATTCTAGTTGAAAATTTGGTGTGGGTACTCCAGATGAGGCAAGTGTGGAGTTTGATAAGGATCTATTAGCAAAGCACTCAACCTTGTCTGCTGTGGATGTGAGTAGTTCAAATTAATTAAATAGAAAAGAAATCGAGGGTTTTTTGTTGGTCAGCACACTCTTACAGAGCTGTGTGTAAACTTTGGAACCAAAATTTTGAGATGCTATTTGCTGCTTCATTTTATCATCAAATGACACCTTAGCATCATTTAGGACAAATCTACGTTTAATATAAGCAGAGACAACAAGGTAAATATTGTGATCAGACGTATTGCTCTAGAACAGTCAGAACTGATTCCTGTGGGTGATGGCAGCCGAGTAAGCAGGTGAGAACCAAGGAGCTCAATGAGGTTTAACTTAGAATTTCCTTGCTCAGATGAAAGCATCAATGCGAGCTATCACCCAAGAGATGACTTCAGAAACGCAGTCTGGAACAGGAAGACTAAAACCTTTGTTCCAAGGTACATTGCAAAGGAAATTTAGGAATGAGTCTCAGTTCACTCATTTATAGCAGTAAAATATTGTACTGGTATGAGATTCCCAGATAGAGAAAGAGTGAAAAGAGACATTTACTGCTACCACAGCATGATCAGAGTTGCCAGGATGGCAGAGCTGCATAACATGACAAGAGTCTGAGAGAGAAGTACGGAAAAGGTCAAAATGAGAAGCATCTCCATTGTGGTATCTGGGGAAATGCATAAGGAAATCCACTATTTGCATCAGAGACTGACTGAATCCAGCAAGATGAATGACAGAGTTTTTCAGCCACTTGGCATGATGTGTGTTGAAGTTACTGAACACAGATACATTAGAGAACGAGTGTGGCCATATCTACATTGTGTGAAATACTATCTAGCATGTAGCAGAGAAAGAAGTGAGATTAATGGAGATAGAGGGAGACATATATAGGAGTGGACAGGAGATTCTTATTAAAAGAGATGTCACTAGGGAGAGGGAGATGCTCCAGGCCATGCATGTGCACAATGGAGTCCTTCCTAAAGAGAATACGGGTATCCATGAATTGAGGTTAAATATATAGAGAGCTAGGATTTTAGGGGACTTTTGTAGAGGAGTAATTCTATACTGCAAAAGTTTGTACGGATACCAAGGACATTAGAGAATGAGATGTTGAGGGATTGTGATTTTTTTAATATATATATATATATATATATATATATATAAATGTGTGTGTGTGTGTGTGTATGTGTGCACATATATATTTATGCATAAGCATATATACATACATACATACATACATATGTACAAATATATATGTAACTTAAATTTAGTGTATCGAGGCAGCAGATAATTTTCTAAACATATATTGTTAAATATAAGAGACAATGAATGTCTATTATGTTTAATCATGAGTCGTTCTAAACATTGTATTTTGGTTGAAGATGGCTCATATGAGCCAAAAGCTTCAAACCAACTTATGTATACATACATATAAACATATATATATATATATATATATATATATATATATTTTTTTTTTTTTTCTAAACAGATACTGTTAAATATAAGAGACAATGAATGTCTATTATGTTTAATCATGAGCCATTCTAAACATTGTATTTTGGATTTAATTTCAGGTGAAAATAAAGACAAAAATTCTCCAACATTTGGATAATTTTTTATGAATTTGGTTCTAAGCTTTCGGCTCACATGGGCCATCTTTGGAGAGGTTATTAAGACGGTAATACAATAACATCCACCATCACCGACGATTTTATTTTGTGGTGACATACACACACACACACACACACACACACACACACACACACACACACACACACATATATATAAGAAAAATTAAGACAGACATGTTATTTCATGGTGAATCAGAAATATAGGCCTATTTCAGGTGAACCATCATCAGCTTCCGTCTTTATTTTACAAAAGATTTTACACGAATGTCTTTTGTAAAATAAAGACGGAAGATGACGATGGTTCACCTGAAATAGCCCCATACTTCGGATTCACCATGAAATAACGTGTCTGTCTTAATTTTTCTTATATTTGCTTTATATGTATTTATATGCATATATGCATATATGCTTAGAGCTCTCTTAGAGAATTATCCTACCACTGTATGTACAGGATACTCCTTTGGATTCTTCTATACCCACACTGCATGCTGATATATATATATATATATATATATTGTCATCCGCAGACAGATCTGTTTCACTGTATCACAGCTCATCAGTACAGTTAAACTCCAATTGCTTTTTAACCCAGGATTGAAACCTGGCCGAATTGACGTCAGTCAGCAATTCTACACCATTTGACACCATTGAGATACACAATGTTTTCAAAGATGTCATGACAATTCACAGATGATAAAGGAAAGACATCTGTGGTGAGACATGATCACCAGCATCCTAAAATTACTTGGCATTATAAAACACATAAACTGAAGCCATAATCAACAGCTTCTATCATAAAATACAAAATGATATACATCCAATAAGTTTGTACAACTATATTAGGTCATTAGCTAGCTTAGCTCAACATAGACTCATATATACAATTAGTCACAATGTGATGGGTTCTGACATCATAACAGAAGGCTACGTGGCTAATCTAAAGTTGATTTTCAATTTAAAAAAAAATTATTTTCCTGTTCAGCCTAAAGAATAAGATAAATGGAAGCATGGGTCAGTTCACAAATCAATACATTGAAAACTTAATTTATATGGCCGGGCGTTAGGTGAGAGGATCCCAGAAGTTAACACTGGCACTACTCTCCACCCAACACTTATCTGGAATTAAAATTGATGATTTATTTCATTACAGACCTAATACAAATAAAGGAAATCAGTTTCAAAATCGTCTAATAGAAATACTAACCAATTTATGAGTAAGCAGTGTTAATCTTTCTATATTTAACAAAGAAAAAAACCCAATATCTGTTTTTCTTTTATAATCAAGTTAGGATTTTCTAGTAGTACTCTGGTTGTTCCATTTTTGCACAACAATTTCTTCTCATGTTGCCTTAGTATTTTATGCTGATGTTTAATAATTAGAAAAGTAAGATATTTTATGGTAACTAAACTAGTCAAATTTATAAAATTTGTAATATCATATGAAACAAAACAATACCACACTATCTTAGTGATTAGCAAGAAATGTTTATCAATGGAGGTTTAATGGTACAAAAAATCTACTCTATAATGTAGTATCATTTTCATTACATTTTTTGTTGATATTTAACCACTAAATCTGCCATTAAAGGTTAGATAAATGAATTCAATATGTCAATCATTTTAAAAATTCTGAATACTAGTACTACTACTATTTATACTGTTAATAATAATAATAATAATAATAATAATAATACAGAAGGACCAAGATTTGGTAGGAAAAATCAGAAAAATATGTGAACCAGCAGTTGATGGTTGTTGGTGCACCTGGGATAGCCTTTTCTCACTTGCAGGACGTCTTGAAAATATCTGACATCATTGGGCATGATCATGTGGCACAGCTAGTAGGAAGAGTGCATGTGTCAGGAAAGTGTTGTAGGTATGAGTCAATATATGACCATCATCATCTTCTCAGAAGATGACAAAGATCATATATTAGCTCCAGAATGCAAACTATCATGTCTATTCACAGCTTCCTATCCTTTGCGTCTTTTAGCAATTTTTCTCCCTTTTCTAAAAAATAGTTGAAGATGATATTAAATAATAATGATAATAATAACAATAATAATAACAAGAGCAATCAAAGACCACAATGCTTCATCAAGGCAATACCAACATCATCTTAGTGATTAGCAAGAGATGATTATTAAAATGAAAATATCTGTGAAGAACTTGACTGCTCTTTTTTTATTTTGGTTTTGGATAATAAATATTAAGTTTATATTATAAATAATAATATTTCTGGGGGAAAAATTGTATGATCAGAAAATGTCATGATGTAAAGTAATCTAGGGGAGGTAATTCAGTATTTGGCATGTGAAATGTAAAAAAACATTAGTAAAAAAAAATGGAAAAATAACCCAAGAATTTTAACCCATATTGGATCAAAGTCAAAATCTAATAAGTTCATGCCAGCCATGAGGCCAATCAAAATTTCATCTGAATCCATCCAGCAGGTCTTGAGATATCTTGACCATGGTCAGAGAAAGAAACAAACAAATGCAACCAAACACAATACCTCCACCTTAAGGAAGTTATAATGCATTTAGTAAATATGTTTATGGTTACCTTTTCATTTTGTTTTGTTTTTTAGTTGCTTAAGCCACAAAAAGCGCATTGGAATAATGAAAGATGCCTTTGAAATATTGAGAAAAGTATTAAAAATAAGAAAAATATCATTTGAAACAAAGAAAAGAGTGCTGAACTGTTATGTAGTATCAGTCATCCTCTCTGGCAATAAATGCTAGATAATCTCCTCACAGATGAAGAAGAAACATGAAACAACAGCACTTCTATAGAAGGACGCCAAATATACCATGGGTTGAATATGTGAGGAATGAAAAAGTTTGAGGATCAATGGCAGAAAAAAGAACACATACTTAACACCAGTTGAAATTTTTGGGACACATAAGGAAAGAGGGCTTGGAAAATTTGATACTCACAGGATAGATTGAAGGTAACACTGATGTCTGTAGTGGAGCTACTAAATTTGAGTGCAATGACTTGTAAATGAATTGTTTATAAAGAATCTATCACTTAGTTTATTGTTAATAAAATAAGCCAAGAATATTTAAGATGTGACCAAAACTTTCCAGTAAATATTATTTCAAAATACTTTTCTCATTTCTCAATCTCCAGTTTTCATAAAAGATGTCACAGAAAACATTTACACATGCCTAATATGAGAGATTAGGCAATGGAGATTTTGTGACAGACTAAGGTAAGCTTAAAGTATATATATATATATATATATATATATATATATATATATATATATATATATATATTGTGTATATAACATGCTAAAATTTGTCTTCCTCCACTATGCTGATAGCTTGGTTGTAGAATCTCTAACTGATGCCAAATCATACGGGTTTCAATCCTGGCGGGAAGCAATCGGATGTCTAACAGTACTTATGAACTGTGATACAGGGAAACAGGGCTGTCTGCAGATGACTATATATATATATATATATATATATATATATATATATATATATATATATAAATGGCTGGCCACTTGTATGACCATCAACCAGGACAGCTAGGTAATCACTGTTGTAAACACCTGCAATGAAATTGGTTTGCCATGATGTGAGTGGTGTGATGTGTCTGAGCTGTAGAGGTAAGAACTAGTGGAATTAAGGAATGTAGTTCATATATTTGGAAAAGACTTAAGAGTAATCAAGAATACATACAGACAGGTAACGAATTCAGCAGATATACAAAGATAGAAAGGGGCATAAGACAAGGGTGTGTCTTTTCAATGAATCTATTCAACTTGTACAGCGAGACTATTCTGAGGACTCTAGAAGTTATGCCAGGATTCATCATCAGAGGCCACAATTTAAACAACATAAGGGAAGCAGATGATACAGTGCTGATAGCAGACACAGAAAGAAAACTACAAGAACTCCTACAGAAGGTAGATGAAGAGAGTGACAAGAAAGGACTACAAATAAACTGTAAGAAAACCGAATACAGGGTCATCAGTAAAAAGGGAAGCCCAAAATGCCAAATACAGATGGGGGATACTAAAATCAAGCAGGTTCAAAAATTTAAATACCTGGGAAGTGTTATAACAGAAGACAGAAAGTGCGACACTGAGATCCGAAGGCAAATTAGCATGCCGAAGGAAGCATTTCAGAAGTTGAGTAAAGTATTAAAAAACAGAACAATTTCGCTAAAAACAAAGAAGAGAATACTGGATTGCTATGTGAAAGTCAGTTCTTCAATATGGCAGTGAAGGCTGGACAATAGCATCAAAGATGAAGAAAAAACTTAAAGCAACTGCAATGTGGTTCTACAGAAGAATGCTGTGAATATCATGGATCGAGCATGTGAGCAATGATGAGGTTTTGGAAAGAATGGAAACAAAAAGGAAATTAATACTGAGCATCAGAAAGAGACAGCTGAAGTTTCTGGGACATGCAATGAGGAAAGAGGGATTGGAGAACCTGGTACTAACAGTCCAGATAGAAGGAAAAAGAGACAGGGGAAACAGCAGATAACATATTTGAAGGACTTCTGGTAGCCATGTAGTTATCTCCCTTTAACTTAATTGTCTAAGTTATTCATCATTGCTGTAGCCTGGTATTGAACTCACAACACTTTGGGTCAAGTCACTGGAACTAACCAACATCTATATCCATTGGTCTTTGAGGACACATGGCCCAAGAATTAGAATGATATATGCCAGTGATCAAAATAAAGAATTCAGTTCAAAATTCCTAGCACCTGAAGAAGACCAGAGTGTACGTCAGCCAAAAATTTGTAAACATGACAATAAAAATGAAGACAAGAGTCCAAACAATGTAAATACTGTCTCAGAAGTATAAACAAAACATTTTTCATTACCCAACTATGCTTCAATGCTATAATGTTTGTTTACACTTGTAGAATTTAGATGTCATAGTCTTACATATTCAAATTTCTTTAATAGCTCATTGTTATTACTAAATTTTCAAGACGTTTTCCAATAACTCTCTTAATTTTAATTATATTGGCATTATATTAAAAAACAACAAAATAATACAAAGTTAAACATATCTTTAAACTAACAATAAGATATATCAGGTCAAATGATGCCAGCCATGAACTGAATATTTCACTTAATAGACCAGATTCAGAGACAACTTTGAAATACAGAATCTGCATCACATATTCAAAGATAGCCACGGAAAGAGAAACAACAGTCAAACAGGGAGATGTAGAGGGCTATCAGTGGATTGGGTTTGTGTCCAAGAGGTGAACATTAGCTCCAGGCAAAGTTCTAAGCCATTCCTGCATCCAAACTGAAACATTATTTTAGAGTATTCTTAGAAAATCTATATTTCCCGTGCATTCATTAAGTTGTGCTTTTAAAAACCATTTGGAAACATATATACACATACACAACCACATATTAAAGTAACATTTGGATATTACATGACATGGACATACATATATGCATATTTATGTATGTATACTTACACAACCATATCATACATTTAAATATTGTGTATTTAGGTAGAAAACTTTCTTTTATACATGTTTAATTGAATGTGACAGATAAAGAGAAGCTTATAAGATATTCTAATGTTATTAGGATGTGCGTTGTGGTGCATTGGATATCAGCTCAGAATGAGAAATCGGGGAGCTGAGTTCAAATTCCAGCTGAATTCACTGCATTCACTTACACCCAAATACCCTTGATTAATCTGTCTGTTCCTTCCAGTTATGGGTTAAATAACAGGACAGATTGGGTTATATAGCCTTGGTCGGCAACCAGTCTACTGCAGAAAGCAATGGCAACCTACTGCGGGATAATCTTCTGCCCAGTCAGTCATGTCTCTTTCGAGACATAATCACCCAAGTGTGTATCATGTCTAGCACTTAACTGACTGAATATTATTACAGTTTTCTATCTGTATACCAGTTTAAAGCATGTTGAATCTAACAACAGTTTTTCCTGTAAAGAGGGATACAGGTTCAAATCCTGTCAGAAAGCTTTCATATTTACCTATATATATATATATATATATATATATTTACGCTCTCACGCCCTGATTGAGCACTCTGGAAGAATGGCAGACTTTGAAAAGCAGTAGCTACTCTGGCATCTATGCATCATTCATTCAGCAATGAATTAGAACACTCTCAGCTATTGGGCATGTATAATGATAATATACACACTAAAAAGTCTGCCTCCTTTTACCCAGCACCCGTAGCTCAGAGGTAGAACCACTGACTGACGCCAATTCAGTCAGGTTTCAATCCTGGGTAAAAAGCAATCAACTGTCTAACTGTACTGATGAGCTGTGATACAGTGAAACAAATCTGTCTATAGATGACTATATATATATATATATATATATATATATATATATATATGAAATTCTGAATTAAAATCCTACAATACTAAAAATTACTGATGCAGATAAAGATATAACAAACTTATATTGCAATTTTTTAACACTAATGATTTTCTCTGGCACTCCATATTGCTGGTTCCCATACTGTCTTCATCTCTATGCTTGGTTGGCATAGGATATTTTTGTAGCCTAGCATATGTTCTAATTCCTTCACCACTGCTGTAGCCTGGTATTGAACTCACAACTCTTTTGGTCAAATCACTAGAACTAAAGTCGGCTTAAAGAAAGATAACGATACCAGAAGCAGCTTCGCACAAGGAATGAGAATGATATACCCTAGTGACCATAATAAAGGGTTCAGTTTGAAATTCCTTGCACCAAAACATCATAAAAAATGGCAACAAAAATGAGCACAACCAACTTATCCTCAGAGATTCTCAGTCAATCTCCTAACAGATAGTTTTGTCTTTCTTTTATTCAAACTGATAATGATAAAAAGAACATAAGCTATCTCCAGTAAAATTTTCCACTTTGCCTTATAATCTTCACTCACATGTAAAATATTGTACATTGAATGCTGGTGCTAATAAGATGGCACTTAATAACAGAGCTATAAATTATATTATTATTAAATATACATATTTTCCTCACTGGTAGTTTCATGAACAATGCAAGGAAAAAATGTATATTTAATAATATATATTTACATAATTAAAAATATCTAACTTTTGACAAAAGTAATATTTGTCTAAATATAGTTAAATTAAAGAAAAGCACTCAATACAATTTCAAAAAAATTAAAATGTACAGCTATTTAAGATAAAATTTATTTAGAAAACCAAGTTTCTTGTTATCACAGTTTCTATTAATTTGGTATCATCAGACAGTAAAATTATTTCTTTTTTTCTCTCTCTCTCTCTTTTGATTACAATACTCATTAAGTAATCATTATAGATAGGAAATAAAGAAGTAGCCTCCCCTCCAAACACTTCATATTTGAGATAACAAAAACATATATGACTAAATATGAATTTTGTCTGCTGATGGGTCACTATGACTAAATTAAGAAGGCATTATCAATGTCAGATGTGCTCCCAAAGAGATATTTACTACTACTGTAAAATAGCTTATCTCTGTTTTTTCTATGAATATTTTCATTGTAATTGCTTTTTTTAATTATTTTAAAGTTGAAAGAGTGAGATGTTCTAAGCTAACAGTTTTTTCTCTCAAATTTCTTACTCGTGAAACTCTTTTCTAGTTTCTTGCTTCCCAGTCAACTTTGAAGTTTAAATGCAATGTCAATTTTTATTTTCTGTCTTAATTAATGTTCTTTTATTGTTCTTTCTTCTTAATAAGGTTTTCTTTTTCTCATATTTTCTCTTACTCAGTAACCTCTTGTTTTAGTGACTTTGTTGCTTTGCTTGGGGTGAAATGAATTTTAAAAAGGGTTCACATCTTATTGGAGACTCAAGGCAATCCATGAAAGGGCCATGACTTGAAAATTATAATAACACCAACAACGACAATGAAAAAAATAACTAGTTAAAGTTAATAAAAAGAAATTTGTTTGATATATTTTTTTCATTTTGTGTGATAATTCTAATAACTGTTTCGATTTCAATAAGAAAAGAAAAACCAAAGGAAATAAGGTGAAGAAAGAAAGAAATAAAGAAAAAAAAGATGAAACAAAAAAGAAATGAAAAGAAAAAAGAAAAATGGAATAAAAGAAAAAAGAAAAAAAGAAAGAACAGAGGGAAAGAAATAAAAAATATATGAATGAGAACAAAGAAAAAACAGAAAGTAAGAAAGAAAGAAAAAGAAGAAAGACAAAATGAATGAAAAGAAACAAAGAACAGAGGGAAAGAAAGAAAAAATGAATGAAAAGAAAGAATAAAAAGAAGGAAAGATATAATAGAAAGAAAGAAAGAGGTAAGTGGACATAAGCAAAAAATAGAAAGAACCTAATGCATTTAATGGTATATAAGACCTCTCCATATTGCATTTACATTTAATATAAGAACATTACAGAGTTAGGCAAACTAAAAGTACTTGTTTCAATGTCTGGGTCAATATTATGTGACCAAAAGAAGAACAAAAATAAATGAATATTAAAAGAATGATAACAAAAAAAAAATGAGTCTATTCTATTATTCTGCTGGTTTGTATCTATGACTGTTATGAATTTCTGCCAAGGATCAAAGTGTAGTTTCTGTGCTTCATCTAAGACAGGTTTAGTTTAAAGAGAAGAACCAATTCCTCAAGGCACTTGTGCAAATTAATTGAAACAAAACAAATTATGTCTACCTAGGATCTTTCACACTTTCCCTGATGACGTATAGGCCATCTCTTGGCATTGTTTTTCTCTTCCGACTGCATTTTCCTTTATTTTTTGGGCTGATGGATCCAGTTTGTTTCATTGCCTTGATGGCAGAACTGACAGTTGAAAGGCTGACACCAACAATATCTACAATCTCTCTGTAAGGCTTGCCAGTTTGTGCAGCATTACAATTTTCATACACTTCCTTGGAGTGGTGTCTATTTCAAACAATGACCATAGAACAATTAATTGACAGTCAAGACAATAGTGTCTAGGCATGATAAAAATCTGATGCAATCATGGATGATGAAATATTTTTCAATGCCAAACAAATTTCATTATACACAGCAAAAATAGATTCATATTAGTGCACATCACTGCAAATGACCTAATCTGAGGAAGAATTAGAAATCAATTACACCCTGTCACTCCAGTGGGTCCAAAATTGACCGTATGGCAAAAGAAAGGAAACTAAAGCAGTTCTTTCAATTAATTTGCATCAGGGTTTCTGGACAATATCATCGAAAATGAGGACAAAACTGGAAGTGGCCGAAATGTGGTTCTACAGAAGGATGCTATGGATATCGTGGACTGAGCATGCAAGCAACGATGAGGTGTTGGAAAGAATGGCAACAAAAAGGAAATTGATGCTGAGCATCAGGAAGAGACAACTGAAGTTCCTGGGACATGCAATGAGGAAGGAGAGCCTGGAGAACCTGATACTGACTGGTCAGAGAGAAGGAAGGAGAGACAGAGGAAGGCAGCGGATAACATATTTGCAGGGTCTGATCAGGTGGATGACGGAACAGGGGTTGCCAGGAGCAACAGGAGCAAACATACTAAGAGCCACAAGGGATAGGGAGATGTGGAGAACCATGATTGCCTACATCCTGAAGGGACAGGGCACATAGAAGAAGAAGAAGGATTTAGGCCTCTATGTTAAGTCTGAGGTCCTCTGGGAAGATGAATGGAGACATAATGTCACCATCACTAGTGATCACTCCATGCACCTTCATGATCACCAATAATAGACTCATTGAACTCTTTCCGAATCCTCTGCACTGTTCTCAAATTGAGACCGAATAACACTGAAGTGTTTATATTAGAACTTTTGGTGCAAGTATCAAGCATTACAGCATGCTGTTTCCAAATTTCTGGCAGAGGGAATTGTGTTAGGTTACACTTTTTCTCAAAAATGATACAGTCAACAAAATTTAAAAAAAAACATGTATGTGCAAAATTGAAATATAACATGGTAACAATTTACCCCATTGCACCCAGTATTCACAACAATGTTCTTTCTCATGTATCTAAGGTTGCCCATAAATTTTTTGGAGAATAAAAGGTTTACAAAAGAAAAAAAATTGGCTACCATCTATCCCAATCAAAATTTGATTGAAAATCTATGATCAATAATAAAAATGAAATTATATAATCATCATCATCATTCTGCGACCTCGGCCGAGATTCAAAATCTTGTCAGTAGCTGAATACTTGATGCTTCGCTAGAGCTACCAAGGGTGTTTTTATCATGACACCATCACTAGATGGGTTGCCTACCATGGCTTAAGAGAGGCCCATTCACCCTCATTGAGAGAAGGATACCCTGCGCCAGTTTCCCAATCTGGTATTTTTTACAACCTCGTGGTAAAATTATATAAAGGTGGCAAACAATGTGACAGCAAAGAAGACCTATAGGAAGCAATTAAAACCCGAATGTCAGAAATTGAACCTGCTGATGTAAACAATTTAAAAAAATCAATGGATAATTAATTGCTGGCTGTTATTGAAAAGAAGGGTCCCTATATTAAGATGTAAATGCTTCAAAGACTTATCATATACGTTTGTTATTTGTTCAACTATAAGTCTTGATCAATTGTTGATTTTATTTCCTTGTTATTGAAGTAAAAAGTGATTTTCTGGTTCTGCATAACTTCGGAATGCAATTTTTATAATTCTAGTGAATGCATAAAGAAACTGAACCAATAAAACGTTATAAATGAGTTTGGGTGGCTTACTGATCAAAATGAGCGTACTTACCCATCAACAAACTGTTGTGAAAAAGGAAAATTCATTTGTCTGGCAGACATTTCTTTTGTAATATGAAAGTTTTTTATTGCTTGAGAGGGGGGTGAGTTGGGAAAGATAAAAAAGGAAAGAAGCTACATGTGAATGATTTTGCTTCATGCATTGTTGAAAGTAAAATGTTGGAAGTACTGAAGATTTTTGCGGAAACTGTGTTATGGACAAACACATACTCTGTGAAAACTGAGACCCGTCTTTGCATCTACAACAAGCTATTTTTGGCATTATAGCAGAAAGAAAATTTGACCTCAATCTAATACCTGAGTATGATGGTTCAACTTCAATTTTGGACTGGCTAGAAAGAGTCAATCTCTTATGCAAACTGTCGAAAGTTGAACAAGTGATCCCCTTGCAATTGGCTGGAGAGGCTTTTGACGTTTACCAGCAATTATCAGATATGAGCAATGTCAATGTGGCCCAGGTAAAAGAAGCATTATGAAGGGTGTTTGCGCTTGATCCCTGCAAAGCATATAAATTCTGTACCCCAACGCGACAGTGGATGAATTCTATGCAGTGTTAAGGAAACTGACCAGTCTGTTCAGAGGAGTACCAGACAGGGTAATGACATATGCTTTTATGGTTGGACTGCCAAGCAGCAAGCAGGAGCTTCTATGAGCTGATGTTGACTATGTACGTGCAGAATGTATGCTGGGTCGAGCACAGGCCATCATTAACAATGAAAAGGTTGCTGCCACAGCTGACTGACCAGCCACGGAAAAACTCAAGCCTGCTGAGAGCTCGCTGTACTGTTTTAATCATTCCAGACCCAATCATTTTGCAAGGCACTGTCTACTTAAATGACCTGGACAGTGGAGAAAACCAAATGTCCAATGTCACAGGTACCAAATGGAGGGCCACACCATATTGAAGTGTCTGGGAAATGGAGAAAAGTGTGAGAAATGAATGCAACCATTGCCCTGTGTAATATAAAATCTAGCTTGCCAGTGATGCATGTGTGCATCAATGGAATTATGAGTAGCACACTAGCCGATTCAGGATATACTCGCTCGCTTGTGAAAAGTTTGGTTTCTGGTTTGTGGAATGGATGGAAGACATGTATTGTCAGTTAATGGGAAGAGTATGTTTAATGCTGCATATGTGAAATTCAACTGATCCATTTCTTTATCAAATTACAACTCCTGATGTGAAATGAATCCTTTATGAAAATTATAAATGGTCATCTCACCTGCTTGATCATGATGAAGGGAGGATTATGATAACTGTCTGGTGGTCTGCTATTGGTGTTACAATTATAACTTTCTGGAATTATCTTTGTAGAAGCTTTTTTCCAGTAACTAGATGAAATGCACATTCAGTAAATCAAAATGCATCTGGTTAATCAACAAAGTCCAATTCCGCTTCATAACAAAAATTGACCACATGTTGTCAGGAGGACATTAAAAAAGTTCACCAATTTGGAATACAAGACTGCCATATCCACCATATTCCTAGCCCATGAATACCACTTTTTTCAAGTATTTTCACAATCTTTTGAGCCAAAAGATATTCAGTTGCCAAGAAGATGCAGAAACTGTATTCAAAGATATCTTGGCATTCAAACCTTTAGAATTTTATTGTCAAGGTGTAAATAATCTTGTAAATCAATGGTAGAAATGTATAAATGTTCAGTGTTTTTATTTTAAATGATTTCAAACACAGTTTAAATGCATTAATTCAGAAATAAAATTTGATTCTAAAATCGGAAATTATTTCCCAAACAACCTAATATTTAAAGTGAAGTGTGGAATCAGATAACATTTTGCAAAGATTTATTCTTCTAAATGGCCATACAGAGATTTATCATTTTTTGACAATTTTTACAACATAAATTTATAAATAGATTATAATTCTCTTGTACAAAAAAGATATCTTCTGAAAAAAAATAAAGATTAAAATAAAATTTATTTAAAAAGAAATAATTTTTAGACAAAATTTTGTTCACTTTCACCCTTTAAACATAGAAAACTTCATATTTTGTTTTCCAATATTGTCACCTAATTATGACTTTTTATACTGAGACATCAAATTCTTACCCACATCACGATCACAGAATGCAATTTAAATGCTGAAGAGGATTTAGACAATATGGATGATTTAATTAATGATTCATTAACTACAATGAAGTGTAGATTAGTGTGTATTTAGATTTTAATTTGTGATATTTGCTGAAACTTAATTTTTCACTGAGCAACTAATTTTCGTATCACTGTTGCAGTTGCAAATAATGCAGGACATTCAAGATGCATTAAAATCAAAATATTAAAAATTAAAAAAACTTTTTCAGAAATTTAATTGTTTATGTATTTTTTAAATCTACTGATAATTATTTCACCAGCCTTTTCATGAACCAAATCATTTTTAAGAATTATCAGTGTTACATTGCTTACACAAAAATTACTTCTAGGTTCTCTTTTGTTTCCATGTTTTTTCAGAATGTGAACAATTATGACTCTCCACAATTTCCTGTCTTTATTTTCTTCTAAGTAATAATTGCTCCCTTACCACCCCTACTTTGTTTTATGATCTTTGATTAGCCATGTCATTTTAGGATGTGGGAAATTATGGTTCTTCACAACTTCCTGTTTTTTCTGTTCTAAGTAACTCTTGCTCCTCTAACCTCTTGTCTTAGTAGTTTTGACCTACCATTCATTTAGACTCATTATGTATGTGTTGTGGACCTTCATCTCCAATTTGTAGTGAAGTTGTGGCCAAACATTGCCGCAAAGTTGTAATGACCAGTTTGGTCAGAAGTAAGACATGGAACACAGGAGATAGGTTCAAAATAGTGTTATAGTATTACAAGAAACAAGATATCCAAAAGAAGTGTTAATAATAAGTAATATAGAAATATGTAAGTCTGAAGGTATTATTACACAGCTTGACTAGTAGCTGTCATTAACTGCTTTGCTAACTGTCCCCGGAAATCACGCAGGTAATTTATATATAGCAAGAGGAAGAGTTCATTCCTCATAGAAGGGTACCATAACAGTATGTTACTCCTTATCCTTTGCATCTCTTGTCATTACTATGCCTTGTGAGTGCTAAATTCTCCAAGCTTTCTTTTTCATGATGCATCACCAAAATTTCAGCTGTCTCTCTCTTATTATTATCAGCAATTTCTTTGAAGATCCTGTTCTCCAGAAAACTTTGTTGTTTCTCACATGTTCAGTCAATGGTATTCTCAGCATTAATTAACAGTATCATATTACAATCCCTTAAATTCATTTCTTCAAATGTGAAGAGATTATTCAACAATCACTGCCATACAAGAGATTAGGGACTACATAGCAGTTCAGAACCCTTTTCTTTATTTCTAAAGATATTTTCTGATTTCTTTGTCCATTTTCTAATAGGATTCTATCAATATTCCTATGTGTCTTCAGATAACAGTGTCATTTGTTGCTATACTATCCATATACCTTGCTGATTTTCACATCCCTGATACATAACTCATGAACTGGGCTGTCTCTTTTGCTGACAACCATGCATTTCATCTTTTTAATATTAATTATTAGTCTTATCTTCTTGCTTTTCTTGACTACATTGTTTAATAATGTATTCAGTTTACTTCCTAAATTCGCCACTGGTACAGTATCAACTGCATAGCATTGTTTTTTTTTTTTTTTTTTTTCTTCGAGTTACTTTTTGGGTTATCTAATATCGGGTTGTGCGTTGTGGTGCAGTGGATATCGGCTCGGAACGAGATATAGGGGAGCCGAGTTTGAATTCCAGCCGAATTCATTGCATTCACTGATGCGCAAATACCCTTAGGAAAGGTATTAATCCATCTCTTCCTTCCAGTTATGGGTTAAATAACATGACAGATTGGGTTCTATAGCCTTGGCTGGCAACCAGTCTACCGCAGAAAGCAATGGCAACCTACGGCGGGATAATCTTCTGCCCAGTCAGTCATGTCTCTTTTAAGACATGATCGCCCAAGCGTGTTTCACGTATGGCACTTAACTGACTGAATATTGGGTTGAAATAAAATAAATGGCCATTTTGAACTACCAATTTTTAAGTACAACATTGGAAACACCATAATCAACTACACACAGAAATCTACCTGGCATGTTTGATAAAAAAAAGTTGGAAGATCTTATATAGAAATCTAAAGGCACATCAGAATAGCAAAATTTCCAAAAGCTAAACATGGTTTAAAGAAACACAAAAATTTCATTAGGTGTAAAAGATGAAGATACAGGAAGCAACAGAAATGTGGTTCTACAGAAGGCTGTTGAGAATACCAGGGACTGAACATGTGAGCAATGAGGAAGTTTTAAGAAAAATGGAAGCACTTTTACTTAAAATCTTAAACATACAGTTCAAATACATATTGGGAGACACAATGAGGAAATAGGGTTTGAAAAATTTGATACTCACAAGACATACTGAGGGACAAAGTGAAACAGAGTAATCTCCTTAATAAACTTGTGTAATTAGATTATGGTGCAGTGGATATCAACTCAGAACAAAAAAAAACTGGAGAGCTGAGTTTGAATTCCAGTTAAATTCATTGCATTCAGTTACATGCAAATACCCTTGGAAAAGGTATGAATACATTGCTTCTCTCTTCAGCTATGGATTAAATAGCAGGATAGATTGGGTTCTGTAACTTTGGTTGGCAACCAGTCTACTACAGAAAGTAATGGCAACCTACTGCTGGAAAAATCTTCTGCTCAGTCAGCCATGTCTTATTTGAAACATGAGTGCCCAAGTGTGTATCATGTATGGCACTTAACTGACTGAATCAAAAGACTGGATGACATGATAGAGCTGTAAAGGTTAGAAAGTTTGTGGAAACATGATCATCCACATTTTTAAAGGATGGCACACATAAAATAGCAGAAGAAAGTAACAAGAAATGACTAGAAATAAACTGCACAAAAACCGAATACATGGTCATCAGTAAAAAGGGCAACCCGAAATGCCCAATACAGGTCGAAGATCCCAGAATCAAACAGGTACAAAAATTTAAATACCTGGGAATCGTTATAATAGAAAACGGAAAGTGCGACAAAGAGATCTGAAGGTGAATTGGCATGGCAAAGGAAGCATTCCAGAATTTAAGTAAGGTATTAAGAAACAGGACAATTTCGCTAGAAACTAGGAAGAGAGTACTGGATTGCTACGTGCTGTCCATCCTTCAATATGGCAGTGAATGCTGGACAATACCATCAAAGATGAAGGAAAAACTTGAAGCAACTGAAATGTGGTTCTACAGAAGGATGCTGCGAATATCATGGATTGAGCATGTGAGCAATGATGAGGTCTTGGAAATGATGGAAACAAAAAGGAAATTAATACTGAGTATCAGGAAGAGACAGCTGAAGTTCCTGGGACATGCAATGAGGAAGGAGGGCTTGGAGAACCTGATACTAACAGGCCAGATAGAGGGAAAAAGAGACAGGGGAAAGCAACGGATAACATATTTGACTGACCTAATCAGGTGGATGACGGAACGAGTATTGCATGGTGTAACAGGAGAAGGCATGCTCAGAGCCACCAGGGATAGGGAAACGTGGAAGGCCATGATCGCCTATGTCCTGAAGGGACAAGGCACATAGAAGAAGAAGAATATGTGATAAAATCCCCATCTTATGAACATTTCTCTTGAAAATAATTTGAAAATAATTCAGCAGATGATTTTTTTTATTTATAGTAACTTGATCTTTGGCAATTACCATACTCAGTTTCTATCATTCAATGAAGCACACTTAAAAAATGGCACAATTACCACAGTTGGAATCTCTTTTCAGCTGGAATCAAAGTGTAATATCTTCTCCTAAGCAAATAAACTACATTTCATCTCTCAATTGTGTCTCTGTCTTTAGACAGAATGCAATTGAAAATATTTTTGAGAGATGCCCAGTCCTGGTAAAAAGCTACCCACCTAGGTACTGCTATTGTTGCACTAAAGAGTTTTTTTTTAATCATATCACCCCAAGCAAGGCAGTAATGCCACTGATGTGCAGGGGGCTACATAAGAGTAAAAGCACTAAATAGAAGAGAGTAAAGAAATGGACAAACCATTTAGAAAGGAGCAAGAGAAGAGAGGGGACACAGGTGTGATGACAGTTGCAGTGGTGAAAAGAAAGAAAAGGATATACAGTGTGGTGAGGAAAGAACTAGGGTCCAGTGGTTAAGAGACGAGTATTGACCTTGCATTTGAATTCCTGGAGATTGCAGCCATCAGAAAAGCAAGAATAAGGAAGTGAGTTCCACGAGCGAGAAGTGCGAGGAAAGAAGCTGCAGGAGTAGAATTGTCGTCTGCATTTGGTTAATCTCACTGTGAATGGGTGAGACCCTGTTGCCAGTCTGGTTGCATGAGTAAACACCTGTTGCATAGGCACCAGTGAGTTAAGTTCGTTGGAGCAGGGGTATCAATAGTAATACTGATGCCAGTACAAGTGACAGCTGCAAGCTGGACTATTTTTTGGACCGACTCAGGTGCATGTAGCTCTTGGGCATCTCGCATTTAAACTGATCTTGTGTTCCATACAATCAGCATGAAAGTGGCAAGAAAATACAACTGATTCTCAGTCTAGGATCAAAGTGTAGTATCAGTTTTTATCAGCTTAATTAGACACACACACTCTCTCTCTCTCTCTCTCTCTCTCTCTCTCTCTCTCTCTCTCTCTCTCTCCGTCTATCATCTCTGTCTTTTTTTCTTTCATTTTCTCACTGAAACCAAGGCAAGCTTTTTTCCCTCTTTCCACACAATTAAAACTGAATAGTCCAATATTTATGAGGTATTGGCAGGGTGTAACAGTCATGCAAATTAATGAAGGGAGGGATAAGCTCAATTAGAAGAGAAGGAAGTGGATGAGAAGAAGTTTTTGAATAGATACAATGTTTTCATTATCAAGTGACGACTTGCGATCACAACATGGTTCATCGTGTTGATTCAGATTATTAGAAGTAAAGTTTTGAAACCAATGACACATGCTCTATTCTGAAGCTTACTCTAGCTTCCAAGCACTGTTGATTTTGAAAATGTCTTTTGCAATGTTATGGGTGAATTTGAACTTATAGAGAATAATTACAAGAAAATAACTTTTATTCATCTTTCATTTGATACTCTATAAAAAATAATTAAATGCAATCAAAATATTCAAGAAACAGTACCATATAATGATATATGGATGTACAACAAGAAGGGAAATATTCAAATATAATATAAAAATGCTCATTTATTATCATCCAATCTAATGATAAAATGAATAAGTAAAACAAAAAAGATAAGTCAGGCAAAAACCACAAAAAAAAAAAAAATGAAGGCAAACAGGAAGAAAAATGAAAGAAACATAGTGGATTACAACAAAAAATAACTGAAGAGAAATAAAGATTAATGAATGAAAAAAGAAAAATGAATGAGTTTTGTGTAATAAAGAAATGAAAGAAATTAAATGAGCAAAGAAAGAATGTGTCAGGGAGGAATGAAAAACAAAATTTTCATTTTAAAACAAACGAAACTGTGAATGAATGAAGCTCTGCACAACCCTGACAAAGACCAACCATTAATCAACATTAATTATCAACTAAATCGATTGTACATTTGATTCATTCAATTTTTTTAAAGCACTTTTTCTTCACAATAAAAAAAAACAAAACAATTTCCTAAGTTCTTCTGACAGATAATTATTTCCTTGAAAATATTTTTTCTTTCTTTTTCAAGAAAAAAAATAAAATAGTAAAAGAAACAAAAAAATCTCCATAAACGTTACACAGAAGCAAATATCAAAACAAAATTAATCTTTAGATTTATTATACAAGATCAAAAGAAAGAAAAACAAAAAGAAAATAATTTTCATTTAAATCTTCATTTGTCTGCCAAAAATTTATTTTTAGTGTTGACCAACAAGACAAGAATATAAACTTATCAACAGAGAAAACACTATCTACCCATGGTTTTTAGTTTTTCTCCAACCCTCCGTTGCTCTAATCATGTGACGTTAATAAAGACAGATAATTGCAGGGTTCACAAGTTATGACCAAGTAAACACTAGTAGGCAGTTGTAGATTTGTAATCAACAACACCAAATAAACAAAATTAATTTGGCACAGTTTTGAATAAAAATCAATTGATAAATGTTGGAGTATGGACATTACAATTAGAATACGGAATTGAATCTGATGAAAACAGAATAAAACAAACAATAAAACAGATTACAATCATCTTGCAAAAACATATGAAAAATATTAACACTCTATAGAGCGGCAGGGTACTGAAAAATTCTCAGCTTTGCCCACTTCCCAAAATCTAAATGAACAAACATCAGAATATATTTTGGAATCCGTTTTTTGATGGGTCAAAAAATGTTTACAACCCTCTCATATATCTAGGTCTTTGTTGTAATATAGATGTGCTCATATGCTGTCAAAAGTTATTGTAACTGACAGTTGGAGAAAATATCAGAATTTATTTTAGAATTCTTTTTTGGTCAACAAGTTTTCAACACTGCCTTATAAAAATCAGCTAATTCCCAAAAATTAAACTAAAATTGTATTCTCAGAGATTTTATGTTAAAATATAGTTGTCTTCTGCTTATCTGCAGAGGATATGTTCCAACCTCACCACCAACAGCTATTTTATATATATATATATATATATATATATATATAGAATGTATGTTGTGATGCAGTGGAAATTGGCTTGGAATTAGAAAACAGAGCTGAGTTTGAATTCCAGTTAAATTCATTGCATTCACTTATATGTAAATACCTTTGAGAAAGGTATTGATCCATTATTTTCCCTCTATCTATGGGTTAAATAGTAGGACAGATTGTGTTCTATAGCTTTGGTTGTCAACCAGTCGACCAAAAAAAGGAATGGTAACCTACGATGGGAAAATCTTTTGCCCAGTCATTCATGTCTCTTATGAGAGACACACTCACCCAAGTGTGTATCATGTATTTGACTGACTTGACTTATATAAGTGTATTTGGGCAGCAATTTCTCTTTCATGCAGGTTTCACTGAAAATTAGAGACACAGTATGATCATCAAACTTTTTTATAATTTTTCAGGTGTTCATGATAATGCTTAATGATAATACTTTGTCTGCCATTTTTAATGAAACCTGCATGCATACGTATATATATATATATATATACTAGCATTATAGCCCGGCGTAGCTTTAAAACTAATCCATTGTCCTGGAGATCAGACTCTTTGGACGTTGGCACGAAAGACTAAAAAGCAATAGTTGTTTCCAGTTAAAGCGAAACCGCAGACTGAAAGAAAAATGAATGGATGTCAGTCAAATTTTGATTTCCTGGTATCGATATCAAATAAGTTTTTTTCAGCAGAAACTGAAGTTTGAAGGCTAAATAAGTCCTCTGAGTAAATGGTATCATGGCTGAGACTAAGAACTACATTTATACCTACTTAGAGTCAAACCTGAAGCAAAAACTAAAATAAAAGGGCTGAAAAAAATACAGACATACAGGCAGATAAAGAGACACACACACAAACATCTTGCCTTTTATATATATATATTATAAATTTTCTGCACTATTGTAAGAACTGCAACCTTGAAACTTCTGAATATCGTTTCTTATGTCTTTGTCTATGAGTGTAACAAATTTGATTAAAATTGGACCACTCCTTCTATAACCCAATTTTTTCGATTATTGATATTTATCTGGGGTACCCCGACACAAAACCTAGCTAAGAACACTCGCAGACCCTTATAGTACAACTGTGTAAATTTTCAAGAAAATTGGTTCAGCCGTTTTGGAGTCTATAGGGAACGGACACACGCACACACACACACACACACACACACACACACACACACACACACACACACACAGACAAAGTTCTATTTATAAATACGTTTATATATATATAAATACACATACACTCAGAGTCGCAATAAAGATACTACACAGTTATGATAATAACAATTAAGACAAAGCAATTAATCAACAGTCAAGAAATATATTATTAAAATGGTTCTGGTTAATTCTGGTCAATAACAATAAAATGCTATGGTAAACGATAGTAAATTAAACCTGTCATGGCAGACAGACATAATCTTGCTGCTGACCTTGAATGGGATCTACACTCTTTGGTGAACTGGGGCAAGAAGTGGCTTGTCAACTTCAATGCATCTAAGACCAAGCTGTTGTATGTCAACCATCACGGGCAACCTCTCCTGCCCCCCATAAGCATGGACCAAGCGATTCTCCCTGAGAGCAACACACTATGCCTCCTCGGCCTTATCCTCTCCTCAGACCTCAAATGGAACCACTATATTGATTCCATAGCTAAATCTACTGCTAAGAAGGTTGGGTCACTATGTCGATCCAGGATGTTTTTTCCGCCTGAATCCATCCTGCATATATACAAGTCAACCAATCGCCCGTGCATGGAGTACTGCTGCCATTTATGGTCAGGTGCCCCCGCCGTTCTCCTCAGTGTTCTTGACAGGCTCCAAAGGAGAGTCTGTAATGTGATAGGTACTGATCTGGCGGCTCGACTGCAGCCACTTCCCCACCGTCGAAATGTGGCCTCCCTTTGTCTGTTCTATAAATACTTTCATGGCTTCTGCTCGGATGAACTTAAGTCACTGGTACCTCCTCAACAGGTGTTTACTCGTGCAACCAGAATGGCAACTGGGTCCCACCCATTCACAGACGACAATTCTACTCCTGCAGCTTCTTCTCTCGCACTTCCCGCCTGTGGAACTCGCTCCCATATTCTTGCTTTTCTGACGGCTACAAGCTCCAGAAATTTAAATGCAATGTCAATACTCATCTATTAACCACTAGACTCTAGCTCTCTCCCCACCCCCGTATATCCTTCCCTTTCTCTCCACCTATGTATCTGTCATCGCACCTGCATTCTCAGCTTTCTATTGCTCCTTTCTAACTAGTTTGTACTCCTCACTATTTTCTAATTAATCATTTTACAGTTATGTAGCCCCCCCACTCATCAGTGGCAGTTCTGCCTTGCTCGGGGTGAAATGATTAAAAAAAAAATTACTATTACTGCTTTAATTGCAATATACATATGAGTCTGGTGGTAAAATATATGTTATATGTTGTATAGTGACTTTATTGCCACTCTGTTAATATATGTGTGTGTGTGTGTGTGTGTAGTATGTATAATAGTATACAAAACAAAAGCAGAAATGCTTACAAACAACTCATTTTGGTAACATCTGTGGGTCTCCCTTTTTCAGGTCAAAATAAAAGACAAAACTGTGCGTAAAGAAAAAATATGTGAGTATTTTTGGGGATAAGAGAGGTAATAAATTAAATTACTTTATCAGATCCAACAATCTGAAACCACAAAAAAACCCTCTGACATTTTCTATATTTAACCATTCTCGGTATCCCTACCCACCTATCATCCACCCTCTGACATTTCCTATATTTAATCATCCTTTCTCCACTCTATGTAGCCCCCTGCACAGTAGTGGCAGTGACATAGCTTGCTCGGGGTGAAATGCTTATAAAAAAAAAACAAAAAAAAACACCAAATGCAGCCACCACTTCTACTCCAACAGCTTCTTTTCTCACACTTCCTGCCTGTGGAACTCCATTCTGTATGCTTGCTTCCCTGAGTTTAATTGCCATCTCTTATCTCCTTGACCTTTCACCAACATCCCTTGTATTTTGTTCTCCCTTTTCCCTCTACTCTCACAACTCTCTTCATACCAGTATTTCTATCCTCCTTTTGCTCTTTCTCTGACATCTCCTGTAACCAGTTCATCTTTCTTTTCACTCTCCTCCTAAGTAAACTTTCACTCTCCTTTTATGTAGTCTCTTCTGCACTAGTAGTGGTACTGCTTTGCTTGGGGGGAAATGATTAAAAAAAAACACATTATTTGTTATGGTGCCTTCCTATGAGGAATGGACTCTTCCTCTTGTTATATATAATTACCTGTGTGACTTCTGGTTTGGCAGTTAAGGAAGCAGTTAAGTACGCTGTTAAAGCCAGCTATGATTCAAACAATATGCAGCATACTGTACCACTCGCACTGACTTATTTCTATTTACAGATTTGTTAATACTTACTTTGTACATATGTTCATCTTATACTAATACACTGTTTTGAACCTACCTTCTGTTTTCTGTGTCTTACTTCTAGCCAAACTTTGCCACAAAGTTTCACCACAACAAGTCCACAACAAATTGGTGATCAAGATCTACAAAAATTTGGCAAAGAAGATCCACAACATTATTCAAATTAATTACAAACTAAATTTCTATTTCAATCTTTTATTAGACACTCTCTTGATATGGATGGCCAGAGCCATCACACTTTCTGCTCATCCTCCTACATGCTACTGAATAAGAGATAGCTTCTTTTTTTTTAGCTTTAGTTTCATTTAATGGCATATCAACCTCTGTAGGTTATTTAATGCCAAAACAGGTAGGATTTTAAGATTATTTTTAATGTTTGGTTATAGTGAGAAGGTTGATTTAGTCAGATTTTAATGAAAAAAAGTTTTCTTTCTGTTTATTTTAGAAAACTGAAGGTGTCTTCTAGTTTTGCATTCAAAAATATATTGCTGGTAATAATTTTTTCCTTAAAAAAATGTGTTATGGTAATAATTTTTTCCTTCAAAAATGTATTGTTGGTAATATTTTTCATTCAAAATTGTATATTTTTCTATAAAAGTCTATTTTTATACTTTCATACTGTTTTGACCCTAGTTTTTTTGGGGGGGGGCTAACTATTTACCTATAGCTAGGATGCTAAAAGATGCTTCCACTCTGGGTCAGGATGGACCTGGGAACAACAGCAATTAAGAAGTGGTTCCATGCTCGTAACAATCTTCCAATCAGAGACCTTGCTACTGGATGCAGTTTAACATCATACCCAGGACCAGAATGAGAGGTAGCAGTGTTTTGCCAGTAGCAAAGGAGTTGCAGGGTAGAAAATAATTCATAACCCACAATTGTACATAAATGCTTTTGAACTCTGTCATGGTTGAATAATGAGGGTTGGGGAACTCCAGCCCACTTGACATCAATACTCTATCTTGGGTCTGATCTTATTCTTAAACAGACAGAATTTAGTAGGAGGAGTCAGATACTTTCTGAAATGATACAAGGACATACTGGAGATCTAAGCAATTCCAGAATATAACATTTTCTCATTTTTTGTAAAACCATTTCATCTTAAGCAAGGTAATAAATTTCTACTCTAACAGCTTCTTTTAATGCACTTCACACCTGTGGAATTCCTTTCCATATACTTGCTTCCCCGACACCTACAATCTCCAGGAATTTAAATGCAAGGTCAATAGACATCTCCTATCTCACTAACTCGCATCCATTCTCTCAAGCTCTTTTTTCCATCTACTCCACCCCTATTCTCAGTATTCTTATTCGTCTGTTACCCTCCTCCCGACATTTCACATAACTAACCCCCCTTTCTCATCACTTTCTCCTATGTACCCCCCTGCGCAACAGTGGCAGTAGAATGCCTTGCTTGGGGTGAGAAGATTTTAAAAAGAAATGTCTAGAGAACATACCATGAAAAAAAGAAAAACTGGCCACAAATGGCTACAACTGAAAGAAAAATGAAAAAGAAATAGAATAGAAAAGGCTAAGAAATGAGTGTAAAGGGATAAAATAAAACAAAAAAGCAAAGAAATGAGCAAATGATCATGACACTCTACACATACACACATTCCTACAAATAGATGCATATACATGAGCTCACATCCACACAAATAAGTGCATGGCTGCACACACGCAATACAAACAATATGGAAAAAAAACTTACACCAACGATAACTGCATAAAAAAGAAAAATTGAGAAATTGAGATAAGCAGTCAATTGCTGATGCCCACTGGAGAATGGACGGACATGTCCATTTATAAAATTCTAGAGTCAAGATGCTGAAAGTAACATTAATCAGCTAAGTGACAAACCTTTACTCATCTATATATATGTATATATATATATATATATATATACACACACACACACACACAAACACATATATATAAGAGAGAATGGCAACCCATAAAGACGGAGAGGATAATCCAAAAGATTTTATCTAATTAATATAAATTATCAATTAGAGAGAAATAGAGAGCTTAATGGATATTAGCAGAGCAAATATATTGAGAAGAAAACTCAACACATAATTAAACAGTTATAAATCCAGAATTTATTTCAGCGATGTAAAGATTTTTCTTTACAGGAGAGACATGAAAGACCATGACCGATTAAGTTTTGAAAGGACACAGTACATAGAAGAAGATATATTTGTGTACAAAACATCATCATGTATAGTGTGACCTCTGAATTTAAAAAAAATATTTTTAACCCCTCCAGAAAAAAATGTAGCTGTCTATTGTGCAAGCTGTCACTGAAAATGCCTAATTTTTAACCTTTTCAAAAAATATTACTTATGTATAGTGCGACCCAGTATTTTTTGTGTATAAAAACTGAGCATAAAAATTCACACTATACTGAAGTACTATGCAGTAGTTAGACTTTTAATATTTTCTAAAGTAAAAAATGGTATTTTTTTTATTATTGTATACAATATCAAATTTAAATGCAATGTTAATCATTATCTTCTGTCTCAATAATTCATGTTCTTTTATTGTTCCCATTCATTAGTAATATTTTTATTTTTCTCACACTTAGTGACCCCTTGTTTCTTAGTGCTTTATTGCTTTGCTTGGTGGGGATGAAATAATTAACAAAAAAATACTATAATATTCATTCCTATTTAGACATATTTGACACATGAACAGATAACATTTATTTTATATATAGAAATATTAAAGTAAAAACAATTATTATTTAAGAAAACTGGTGTATCTCATAAGATTGGGAGGCCAGATTAAATGTGATGGTGAGCTGCATTTGACCCATGAGCTCTGTCACTAACAAAACAGTTACTTTCAAGGCATTGATGAACACATATCTACTAGACAATAAGTGAATTGGAATGTGTTGACGACCACAAGATGTATTAGTGCATTTGATGTTTGGAAAAGTCTCTGAAATAGTTGTATTAAAGCAACAACGATGAAAATGCCAGTCTAAATAAATCTTAGAATTGAATTATTATGCACTTGGTTTCTTTGTTGAAAGGTGACAGAGTCCAAGGGAGGTAATAAAATCAGGTTATAAAATTGAACAAAGTCACTTATTACAGTAGCAGCAAAAACAGAAAGTTTTTAACTTTACTTATTTTTTTTTAAATTGCATCATAAAAACATTTCAGTTGGTTGAGTCTCTGGCTTTCTTCATGTGAGGTTTATGCAAATAACTGATTCAGAAATAAAATATAAATAAATTCCACCAAATAAAAAGGGCAGAGAAAAAAAAAACTCAACCAAAATGTTGAATGGATGAGGTTTCTGTCTTTCAAGGTAAAATGAACACAAAGGCTTTTTATATATATATTTTTATACATACTTTTATTACTTCAAATATTATTAAAGTGGATACTCCTTTTCTTTATTAACATTTTTCTAATAAGCATGGCAACAGACATAACATACATTGTCTAAAATAAAAATGGAGTGTCTATTTTAAATATGAGTATTCACTAATAAAACATCTAAAGTAATAAAAATGTTGGATTACAAATAATTCAGGTTAATTTCTTTGGAAATTCATTTGTTTATGTTTAGGATACAAAAATGAGCAGACTTGGGTTTAAAAAAATATATATCTGAATGAGGAAGCAGGCTTTGGGAAAATAAAGCTTTGCTAAATTGTGACACTCTCTGTAGCTGTATGGCAAAGCATGCTGGCTCAAACAGTGGTTTCTCCTACAAAAGAGGGCACATGTTCAATCCCTGCTAGAGATCACCTTTTCTTTATTAAGATTTCTCAAATGCATAGGTTGATAGATGCAATACACAGAGTTGAAAATAAAAATGGGGCATCTATTTTAAATATGAGTATCCGCTATAATAATGTTTGAAGTAATATAAAATGTGAGATTAAAAATAAATCCATTAATTCTTTATATATTTTTATATAAAGAACAACATCACTCCCAAAAGAAGAGAATGAGAAAATAATATTTACATGTGTACATAAAGATAAAATTAGATGGAAAGAAAGCCTTTATGCACTTAGTCATTGTGTAAGTGGGGAGAGTAGTCATGTAGTCATGTGAAATTAAGATGCAGGTTTGGTCAAGAGGAAAGAAATCTCACCTGATGAGACAAGTTCTGATGCTGCTGCTGTGTAAATCCCAGAGCCACCCCCACCACCACCACCAAAAAAAAAAAAAGAAGAGTGAATTCTTTACTTTCATAATACTGAATGTCATAACATCTAGTAGGCCTTATAGCAAACAAAGTGGGGCAATAAAAAAATAATAATAAAAGTAAAGAAATTGATTCATTCATTCATTTTCTACAGCTTATCAACCTTTTGCAGGTTATTTAAAGCCAGAAAATATTTTTAGATTGTAAGAACTTGTTATTTTGTTTAGATATAATAATGAATTAGTGAAAAAGTCTTACAAATTAACCCATAGCTATGGGAAGTACAGGTGAATTTATACCTTTCCCAAGAGGATTTGTACATATGATAATCTCAACTTGGATTTGAACTTGGCTCTCCAATTAACAATTCTGAGCCATTATCCAGTATATCATTCACACATCTAAGCTTGATATTGCAAAGCAGTTACCTATTTAAGTAGTGACCAGGCTTTACATTGCTCAATTTTGTAAATAAAAGACATGATATAAAAAATATGTTTCATAATAATAGAGGTATTGCTGTTTCATCAATGAAAAAATGAAGAAAATTCAGTGTGATTCAGATGAGTTTATCTATGCATCCTTGTAAAAGTTTGCAAAGTAATAATAACAAAAGAATCAATTTGTTTTCATTTAGAATTATCCATTTGGCAGTGAATGCTAGAAATGGTAGGAAATACATCATTTCTTTTTACAACTGGGGTTGCCTAGTAGTTATGGCCAGGAGTGTGTATGTATATATATATATATATATATATTTTTTTTTTTTTCTTCAATTGGAGTAGATAGACTAAACTATCTCCCAGTTCACACTCCACCCATGTCTATTGAACAGGTGAAGAGGCTCATCCCTTGTTTCCTGCTTAGGATGTGGTTTCCGGCTCTCTCTTTTCCAATCTTTTCACTCTTATGTAGCCTCCTGCGCTTCAGTGGCGTTACCGCCTTGCTCGGGGTGATATGATTAAAAAATCTAAGTGCAGAATAATATAACATATCTTCTTTCCAAAGAAGGGCATTGACGATACAATGTGGAATAATTAAAAACATTAGCAATAAAATCAACTCAGTAAAAAGTTGAATGACATTAGATATAAAATATTTTAAATTGAATGTTGAGTATATTTGTACCTCTAATGTTTCAGTGTAAACAACAATTGACATTTATTGCATTACTCCATCTTTCCATATAAGACTGATTCATTGATCATTGAAAAAGCATCTCAAATCTTCTTAGAATATTTTTACATTTTGTCTTTTATCTGCACACACACACACACACACACACACACACACACACACACACACACACATATATATAAAGAGAGAGAAAGTATGGCCACAGAAATGCTCATGCCATGGTAACACTTACTTTTACACTTCAATCCAGTCTTCAATGCAAGTGCTATTACTCCTTTAACAGGTTATATATACAGTTCACTAAGGGAATAATGGAGATAGGTTTGTTTTTTTTGTGTTTAAGACTAATGTTGAGAGTTATTAATTATGCTGGGTGGATGATTGGAGAAAGTGTGAAACAGGCGATGCTTATTTATGATCATGTTCTTTAGTGACAGGTTTTATATATATATATATATATATATATATATATATTGTATGTATTTAGGCAGCATTTTTTCATTGATGCATGTTTCATTAAATAATATAGAAAATTTTTGTATATTTTATGTAAATTGTTTTCATATTGTCAGATAAGCTGAATAGCATTATCATTAAATGAAGAAAGAAAATCACAATATTGATGCATAATTTTTTATAATCCAATCCATGCTTTCAGCTTACACAAGCCATTTTCAAAGATTTCAATTACATTATAGTATAACAATTCACGGACAATCAAAAATGACAGTCTGTTTTTGTTTACATGGAAGGTTTCCAAGCAACGACAAACTCGTGCATACAAGATGCTGGAAATCTTTTGTATAAACAAAAACAGGCTGTCATAAAACAGACAATATGAAAAAAATTTACATAAAATAAATAGACAAAACTTGTCTATATTATTTAATGAAACATGCATCAATATATATCTATATATATATATATATAAATATATTTAAATATTAATAAAGCAGCACTCAATGTAATATCTTCTCCTTCATGTGGCGTGACTTATCAGGACGTAGGCAAGCATCAACTTCCACTTGGCTCTGTCTCTTGTCACTGTCAATATATTTTCTCTTGGTATCTTTTCCACATCCCTCTTCGCCATCCATTTGCTCAGACCTATCAAGTAGATCTTGCGCTGTGTTCCCCTGTCTCTCTTTAAATCTATCTCTCCTGTGAGTATTGAATTCTCCAGGCCCTCCTTCCTTATTACATGTCCCAGGAACCTCATCTGTCTCTTCCTGATGTTAAGTATGAGTTTTTCTGAGCTATTATGTATATATTAATAAATATACATATTATCCTATGCCTATAGCATGACTCAAAGTTTTATGCATTATGCAATCATCAGGTGCATATTATGAGCCAGTTCATAACATGCACCTAATGATTGCATAGGGCATGAAACTCCAAGTTGTGCTACAGACATAGGATAATATATACATATTAATTAATATATATTTATGGAAATTTTGTTAAAAATGACAGACAAGGTGCTATAGTTAAGTTTTGTTATATAATATTTTATGTGATCCTAATTTTTTTTTTTAGTACATAAATGATATAAAAATTGTCCAAACAACATGACAGCAACACAGAGCTAAGGGAAGCAATTAAAACAACCACGTCAGAAATAGAACTAACTGAAGAAAATAATTTTTAAAAATTAATGGATAATAGATTACTGACTGGTATTGAAAAGAAGGGTCCCTATATTAAGATGTAAATGATTCAAAGACTTATCATACATGTTTGTTATTTGTTCTAATATAAGTGTTTATCAATTATTAATGATTTTATCACCTTGTTATTGAAGTAAAAAGTGATTTTATGGTTTTGTATAATAACTCTATACTGAAGCTTTTTTTTATAATAAATCAAATACCTTTAATAAATCATGTAATCTGCAGCATAACTGATCCTTACTTAGCAGCTCACCTTCAGTCACTTTCTCACCAACAGAATGTGGCTTCCCTCTGTCTTTTCTACAAGTATTTTCATGGCAACTGCTCTGATGGATTTTTTTTCCCTGGTTCCCTGACCACGTGAATTTACTTGTGCTACTAGACTGGCATCCCAAACTTTTACTGTAAAAATAGTCAAATGTAACTGTCACTTCTACTCTATCAGTTTTTTTTTCTCCTACTTCCCATCTGTGGAACGCCTCTCTTTATACTTTCTTCTTTGATAGCTACAATCTCCAAAAGTTTAAATGCAACATCATTTGCCATTTTCTATCTCTCTAAATCCCATCCATCTCTTATCCTTTCTTTGGCATTCCCTGTACTGTTTTTTACTCTCTCTGTAACTCCCCTGTGCATCAGTGGCAGTCCTGCTTTGTTTTGGGTAAAAAAAAGATTTTAAAAAATGTAACTACATAAAAATTTAATTCAACAGATTTGTTTTGATCTATAAATTAAGCATTTAAAATATGACCAAAAATTTTAAAGCAAATTCAAGTTTTTGAGGTTTATATGATTTGTATAACTTATGACAAACTTTATATATCATAAGTATATTAAACATAGCTACATATTATAGCTATATTAAACATATCCAAACATTATAGAAATATATAATAAATACGCCTATATATTTTATATCATTGCATTCACTTACACACAAATACCTGTTGTAGAGTGGCTGATACCCCTGCAGCACTCATGGCCTGAAATGGTCTATTTAAGTAAAGAATAGTAGCATTCAAAGATTAATAGAATGTTATTCAAGTAATATGCAGACTGATTACTTCAGTGACTATTGCAATCCAAACCCCACTTATCTATGTTATAAGTTCTGTTTTGTCTGTTATTATAACTATTCTACTGTTCTGTGTATATCCATTAAACACCAGATATCATGCTGAATAATACTGCAGCACACTTTCTCTGTATATCGTATCCACCTCGGCAAGACGACAATATCCTTAAGAAAGATATTAATCCATCTATTCTTCCAGCTATGTGCTAAATAGCAGGACAGATTGGGTTCTGTAGACACTGGAACAAGGAACGCTATATTTATGATTAGGATGCTCTCTGAAAGGGCAATACAAATGAAGAAGGACATGTACCTGTTTTATTGATTATGCAAAGGCATTTGACAAAATATACCACAAAAAATTGATGGAGATGCTCAGCAGCCTCGAGATTTTTGGGAAAGACATCAAAGTAATCAAAAATCTCTACTGGCAGCAAACTGCCTGCATATGGACAGGTAATGATTTCAACAGATTTACAAAGATAGAAAGATGCGTAAGACAAGGATGTGTCTTTTTACCAGATCTGTTCAACTTGTACAACGAAAATATTTTGAGGACCCAAGATGCTATGCCAAGATTTGTTATCGGAGACCACAATTTGAACGACATAAGGTATTCAAATGATAAAGTGCTGATTGCAGACACGGAAAGAAAACTACAAGACCTCCTACAGAAGGTAGATGAAAAGAGTGACAAAAAAGGACTAGAAATAAACTGCAAGAAAACTGAATGCATGGTAATCAGCAAAACGAGCAACCCAAAATGCCAAATACAGGTGGGGTATACTAGAATTGAGCAAGTACAAACATTTAAATACCTAGGAAGTGTTCTAACAGAAGATGGAAAGTGCGACACAGTGATTCGAAGGTGAATTGGCATGACAAGGGACATGTTCCAGAAGCTGAGTAAAGTAATAAGACACAGGAAAATTTCACTAGAAACAAAGAAGAGAGTGTTAGATTGCTATGTGATCACAGTTCTTCAATACAGCTGTAAATGCTGAACAATATCATCGAAGATGAGGAAAAAACTTGAGGCAGCAGAAGTGTGGTTCTACAGAAAGATGCTGTGGATATCATGGACCGAGCATGTGAGCAATGATAAAGTTTTGGAAAGAATGGGAACAAAAAGAAAATTAATAGTGAGCATCAGGAAGAGACAACTGAAGTTCCTGGGACATGCAATGAGGAAGGAGGGCTTGGAGAACCTGATACTGACAGGCCAGATAGAAGGAAAAAGAGACAAAGGAAGGCAGATAATATATTTGAAGGGCCTGAGCAGGTGGATGACAGAACGGGGGTTGCATAATTTAACAGGAGAAAACATACTAAGAGCCACTAGGGATAAAGAGACGTGGAAAGCCATGATCACCTACTTCCTAAAAGGAGAGGACACATAGAAGAAGAAGACTTCGAAAAAATCTTTTGTCCAGTCGGTCATGTTTCCTTTGAGACATGATTGGCCATGATTGAATTATGTATGGCACTTAACTGACTGATTTTATATCTATATCAAATATACCAATATGTTATAGCTATATCAAATGTACCTATATATTATGGATATATTAAACAAAACTATATATACATATTAAAAATTACCCAAAACCTAATATATTATATCTATATTAAATACACTTATACATTTTATAACTGTATTAAATATACCAATATATTACAGGTATATTAAACATAGCAATATATTACAGTGATATTAAATTGACCAAAGACCAGACAACAGAATAGATCTTGATTAGCATAAACAGATTGAATTTTCTATTGGTATGTTCAACATCTAACAGACATCATTACATGAGTATCAAGAAGATCAATTCAAATCTATTGAGTCTGAATTGAAAGGGAATATGTGTCAAAGAAATCAGAAACAAAAACAATTTAATCAGGAAAAAATATTCACTTTTTCAGATTCTTATTTCTTTACTACTCAAAACGTATTTACATTTGATTTGGAATATTTTTTTTATTTTTAAAATGATAAAAGTTAATTTTATTTCTTAGATTAAAAATGGAAATTAAACAGAAAAGTGATAAAGATGTTCCAAGTATATATATATATATATATATATATATATATGCTAATAAGAGAGACTTTGTGTGGTTATGTGTTTATATATAGATATATTGTTTATTTGTCCAGCAATCCCACTTTATACAACTTTTGTTAGAGACAACTGACAATTTAGTATGATTAAGCTTTTTATTTAATTTTTCTTGTGTTTGTACAAGTGTTTTCTTTTCTGGACACAAAGTATATAAAAACTGTCAAAATATTTTGCATATCGGAGAGCATTTGACTATTCCTTCAGTCATGATTGGGAATGATTTATATTCTTTATTTACAAAACTGGATGTACGGAGTTTTTATGTATGTATCTAGACTCATAAAAATGTTTTATTTTCCGAACATGGTCAGCCAATTTTGATTGTGTTCATAGTTAATTTTATTGACTGTTTACTATTTCTTTTTTATTATTAGTGCTTTCATTTTTTTTAATCATTTTTATCTGAGTATTATACTTAATAATTAATTAATCCAAATGATTTTGTTTAATTACAATGTAGATGGTCTGTCTGTTTAATTTTTAAATGTTTTATATCAGGTTTAAAATTCTACATATGAACTTTGGATAGTTTATCTACGAAAAGACTGCCAAAAATGCTGGGCAATGTTTTACAGCACTGTTTACTGTTCTTTACAAAGGATAACTGAAAGATGTAACATATAGCACCCAACACCATGATACTAACAATTGGGCTTGTGTGTTGTGGATGAATAGACTCTGAAAGATCACACTTTCTAGGTCTAAAATGTACATAAAAACAACCACTGACCTTATAAATAGATATTACCAAGGCTGACTTGAGGCATGCATTCTTAGATTTGCATGCACATAATTCCCAATCATCTTTGAGGCCAAACTAGCTTAAAGCTACGCAGTTAACCCTGTGCAATCTGCCACGGCTTCACTAGCAATGAATTGAATCTGGTGAGAGTTTGCAATGCAGAACCTAGTTTACTGTTATCAGAATATCCATTTCACCATTTTTGGTAAATTCAAACCACCATTAATGTGTCACATCTGAAGATGCATAGCAATTTACTAAAAGCCCAGTCGGACAATTCTTCAACAACCCTAATTAACAAAAGAAGCACATTTGCATCTCCTTGGCACAATACCTACTTGCACAAGACTCTTTTACTGCACTGAACCATATTGCAGCATGCATTACTCTCTAAAAGATTAAACATACGAAAGGTTTTTGTCAAAAAATGGCTGATGTATCAAAATATTTTATCAAAACATCTACTATCTACTAACTGTACCCAAATTAAAATTATCACCAGCCTTCAGAGTATTTTAATTTTAGTTCCTGTCAGTGCACACATGCACACACACACACACATATATTTAGGGTACCTTGAGGTGGTGTAATGGTTAACAAGCTTGTCTCACTAGAATCATTATAACTGAGTAGCAAATTCAATTCCCACTGGGTGTCCCATACACTTGGCCTTGTGCCACATCTAAGCTGCATTTAGAAAATCATTTTAGGGCACCTCAACGTGGTGTAATGGTTAGCGGGCTTGCCTTGTTTGAATCATTACAGTTGAGTAGTGAGTTGAATCCTCACTAGGTGTCCCATACATTTGGCCTTGTGCCAAATCTAAGCTGCACTTAGAAAATAGCCATATATATATATAGATATATAAATATATATATTATTAATTATTACATTAGAACATGTGCAAACTAGAAGCCACTACAAAATTGTACATTTTGTTTTGACAATGCTCTATGTTTATATTGAGCACTGTTTTAAATTAATGTTTTGAACATTGCAATTATTTTCTTCATTCTTATTCATTTGGATTGTTTATATATATATATATATATATATATATATATATATATATATACAATCCAAATAAATAAATATATATATATATATATATATATATATATTAAATTAGAGAAAATTTTCAAAATTCAAAGGTGTCGGATGTACATTTCCAAATAGGATCTCTAATAGAGACTCTACATCACATCAGTGACATTGTTTTTCCAAATGGCAAGGCCCTGAGTTAGAGTGTGGAGAGGGGTTTTTGGTTGACAACGGTCACAAAGTGGGAAAGGGACAGAGCTGGTAGTCGCAGGGATACAGGGTGTTGAAATGGTATATTTAGGAAGGGGAGGAATAGGAGTTCATATTTTATAAATATAGACAACTAAATGAGTTACATTACTTTTTAAAGTTAAGATTTTGGGCTGTTTGAAGAGGTGTATTTAGGCAAGAAGGAATGGGTTTCAATATAAGATATTAAAATTTTGTTTAAGTTTATTTGATTAAACCTTTTAGGTAGAAGCGAGTTAAATGCCAATTACAGGAAGTTATCAGTTTAAAAATTTTTAGAGAAAAATATTAGAGAAAAAATATATATATATACATATATGTGTTAACCAAGGAAAAAGGGGTTTAGTAAAAGAATCCATATTTTCTAAAGATAGGCAATTAAAGAAGCTTGGGATAGGA
>JBBBDQ010000840.1:5747500-5905000 GCA_037127315.1 Ascarosepion bandense | reverse complement strand
AGGAGAAATAACAAAAAGATAAAATTTATTAAGAGCTACAAAGGACAGTAAATTGTAGAGAGCCATGATCACCAACACCATGAGAGGAGACTGCTCATAAAAAAGAACCAGTGGCTTAAAACTTTGGCCTACCAGTAAATGAAGTTAATCTACAGTATACAATAACTTGTGCCAAAGATACATAAGGTCACACCACTTACATGTATGTTAAGACACTCACCATATCTTGCTATATGTGTTATATAGCAAGCAATCTACAGCATATTATCAATGAAGTGCCATTATGTGTCATTAAACTGTAATTACTATCATGAAATTGCACAGATGACACGTTTACCATATATAGTTGTCTGAATGGCTGCCTAAGATAAATGGCACGTTGGTCAGTGTTTTCACTTACGGTATCAGCCATTAGACATGATGTGTGCTGTAGTATTAATAAAATACTGAATTTGTATTACTATTTTATTTTTTTTATATTAATTTATGCATTAATATGCCAAATATGCTCACTAAACACAAGTTTTAGAGGGATATATTTGTGACAGCCTGCTGGAGCTATAGTAAGTAGTGTACCGTAATTGTTATGAGTGCAGATCATCAGTACGGTTAGACATCCAATTGCTTCTTGCCAGGATTGAAACCTGACCAAATTGACATCAGTCAGCAATTCTACCTCTGAACTAAGGGTTCTTGGTAGAAGAAGGCAGACTTTATATATATAAGTTGAATACATGGATTGGAATCCGACATTCAACTCCCTTTGTCTGAATATGGAAATCATCTTAAGGAGACAGAAATTTCATTATATTCTCACAAAAAACTTCTATCTGGTTACTCCCTGCAAGACAGAAGGAATTTCCTTCTTAATTGCATTGCTAAAAAAAGTCGTCCCTAAAAGCACTTTTAAAGTACAACACAGTACAAAAGATATCTTTCCCAAACACATCGATGAACACATCCTTACACATGCAGAAAATCTCAAACACCAAGAAAAACTCACCAGTTACTAAGTCACAAAAACCATAATTTCAACCACACAGATTATGAAAAAGGTTTCATCCATAGCATATTAGCAGCAACCCTCACAAATAACATTGAAACTACATTAACCAGGAGATATATATGGGCATTAAATAATTTATCTAAAAACAAATATATCATCACAACTAAATCTGACAATGGAGCGGGTATAGTTATAATGAACACAGACATTTACAATAAAAAATTGGAATCCCATTTAAATAATGACAACACCTACATACAAACTGCTGAAAAAACAATAAGCACTGGAATACAAAATTTCAACAAAACAGTCAAAATACTATTAAAAAATGAAAAAAAATCTTGGTCCAAATTACTTGAATATCACCCAACTATACCCACACTATATCAGTCAGTCAGTTAAGTGCTATACGTGAAACACGCTTTGGGCAATCATGTCTCGAAGAGACATGACTGACTGGGCAGAAGATTATCCTGCAGTAAGTTGCCATTGCTTTCTGTGGTAGACTGGTTGCCAGCCAAGGTTATAGAACTCAATCTGTCCCATTATTTAATCCATAACTGGAGGGAAGAGATAGATTAATACCTTTCCCAAGGGTATTTGTGTGAAAGTGAATGCAAGGAATTCAACTGAAGTTCATACTCAGCGATTTGTCATTTCACTTTGATATCCACTTCACCACAACGGGCGCATGGCCTACCCAAAAATCATAAACCAAATATTACTATTAGACCTAATATGACTGGTATTAACAGTGCTCCCCATAAATTATATAGCGCTATCACTAAGATAATTACACCATTCCTAGGCACCATTAGCACTACACATATGAGACACTCAGGTGATTTACTCCATAAAATTTGAAATATTAATATAACTAACTTATATATGGCAAGTTTGGGTATTAAATCACTCCATACTAACATACTCATTAAAAAATGCCTAAACATTCTTAGAAATCATCTCAAAAATCCAAAACGAAACTCTCCTACCTAGCCATATAATCATAAAAACTATGTACATTAATCACTAACTATTGTTATTTCTCTTTTAACAACACATTTTATAAACAAAAACTTGGCTTATCCATGGGGTCTCCTATTAGTGGTTTTCTAGAGTTCATAGAATCCAGTTCTTTCAAATATGTTAAAACCTAACAATTCTACATTTTTGTTTAATCATTTCACCCCAAGCAAGGCATTCCATTGCCACTATTGCGCAGGGGGTTACATTAGGGAAAGTGATTGGAAAGAGTGGTTAGATATAGGAAATGTCAGAAGGAGGGTGATAGACAGGTAAGGATAGAGAGAATGGGGATTGGGTAGATGGGAAGGGTGTTTGAAAGAATGGATGCAAATTAGTGTTAGGAGGTGTCTATTGACCTTACATTTAAACTCCTGGAGATTGTAGCTGTCAGGGAAGCAAGTGTATGGAAGGGAGTTCCACAGGCGGGAAGTGTGAGGAAAGAAGATGTTGGAGTAGAAATTACGGTTAAATCTTATCTGTTTCACAGTAAAAGGGTGCGACCTAGTAGCTAATCTAGTATCTCGAGCAAATTCAGATCTAGGGGGCACCGGTGATCTAAGTTCATCGGAGCAGAAGCTGTGAAAGTATTTATAGTAGAGGCACAGGGAAGCCACATCACGCCGGTGAGCAAGTGATTGCAGGTGGTCTGCCAAGTCAGTATTGATCACATTACAGACTCTCCATTGTATTTTGTCAAGAACCCCGAGGAGAATAGCAGAGGCACCTGACCAGATATGGCAGCAGTATTCAATACACGGGAGGATGGTAGACTTATAAATGTGCAGGATAGATTCAGACGGGAAAAACTTCCGAGCCCTGCATGGAGAACCAACTTTCATAGCAGCGAACTTACTTAAGATATATAGATGATGTCCTATTATTTTACCCCTATGACACGAACCTATGAAACTTAGTAACTAAAATCAATAAGGCAGAACCTCTCATCAAATTAATATACAAACTTAAAACTAACAATTCTTTATCTTTCTTTGACATCATAATATGTAATAACAATAAATTAGAATTTAAGGTTTATTGTAAATCTACTAACAAAAACGACCTTATTAATTTCTATTCCCACAACAACCAAAGAATTAAATCTGGTTTAATTATAGGTTCTACCTTAGAGCTTTCAGAATAGGCAGCCCTAATTATTTATCAGAAGAGAGATATATTGAACAAACATTTAAACTTCTCTACTATGCACACCATTTCATCCTCAACACCAAAAAACATGCCTATAAAATTGCTTAATTGTAAAATTGTAATGATAAATATGGTATTTTATATGATTAATATTATAATATATATTACTTTAATGTATATTTAATATTTCTATATATTACTTATATTACTTAATTATGACATTGTAATAATTTAAATACATAGATATATATTATTTCATTGAAAGACTCTAATCATTAACAACATACTTTCAAAAATGTATTTATTTATAAAAAGTTTGCTTAATTAAGTATAGATTATTTTGCTAGAATTTTAAATGGAAAGGTATTTTGTTTTATCATTCACACAGATACTAATTTTACTGAGTCATAAACACATTCATTCATACATGCTCCTCTTATACACATATTTTATTTTAAAAAAGAAAATCGTCCATCACTTGATATTTGTATACATTATTTCGCTACAATTTTGAAAAGGAATGTATTTCATTTTTTCATTCGCATCCATAGTATTGATATTGACATATAAACACACTTAATTCACTACAGTTTAAATATACTTGACATATGCATTATTTTCACATATCTACACTTATTTATAAATGGAACTTTGTCTCTGTGTGTGTGTATATGTGTCTCTGTGTGTCCGTGTCCGTTACCTATAGACTCCGAAACAGCTGAACCGATTTTCTTGAAAATTTACTATAAGCGTCTGCGAGTGTTTTTAGCTAGGTTTTGTATTGAGATACACCCGATAAATATCGAAAATCGATAATCGAAAAAATTGGGTTATAGAAGGTGTGGTTCGATTTTAATCAAATTTGATACACTCAAAGACAAAGACATAAGAAACAATATTCAGAAGTTTCAAGATTGCAGTTTTTACAATAGCACAGAACATTTGATATCGATACCAGGAAATCAAAATTTGACTTACAGCCATTCATTTTTCTTTCAGTCTATGGTTTCACTTTAACTAGAAACAACTATTGCTTTTTAGTCTTTCGTGCCAACGTCCAAAGAGTCTGAGATCCAGGACCATTGATTAGTTTTAAAGCTTTCATTACACCCAAGCAACGCCAGGCTATACTGCTAGTTCATGATAAAATACAAAGAAGAATGTGCATTGTTACTGGCCCTGACAAGGCATTTCGGCTTCAGCCAATGTTCAACTACTGCAATGGTGCTTCCCATTTCTGTGAACATCTAAATCTAAACTTATTTATAAATGGAACTTTGTCTGTGTCTGTGAGTGTCTGTTACCAATAGACTCCGAAACAGCTGAACCGATTTTCTTGAAAATGTACACAGTTGTACTATAAGCGGCTGCAAGTGTTCTTAGCTAGGTTTTGTGTCAAGGTACACCCGATAAATATCGAAAATCGAAAAAATCGGGTTATAGAAGAAGTGGTCCAATTTTAATCAAATTTGATACACTCATAGACAAAGTCATAAGAAACGATATTCAGAAGTTTCAAGGTTGCAGTTCTTACAATAGTGCAGAAAATCGATAATATATATATATATATATATATAAAAAGGCAAGATGTTTGTGTGTGTGTCTGTTTATCTGTCTGTATGTCCTTTATAAAAATCCACAATTTTTATCTGATTCTCACCAAACTTCACACAAATATTCTTTAGGCTGAGTCTGAGCTTCACGATCATGGATTAGTTTTAAAGCTTTCATTACACCCGAGCAATGCCGAGTATACTGTTAGTTCACTTAGTTTAAATATTCTTGACACATGCATTATTTTCACAAATATACTCTTAAATTTAAAATAAAAATCTATTTCTTTTTATGACGCACACATATAAACAGATATAAGTTTTTTCTCTATATTTAAAATCAAACCTCAATCAACATACTGTCTCTTTGGATTTAAAAAAATTAAAAGAAACTCTTTTTAGATCATTCATCTTTAAAAAATCTCTGAAGAAGCGTTTTAAAGTGAGATATATATAACACTAATACCCTTAGAAAAGGTAGGCATCTGCTTCTTTGTATATTCTGTAATGTCATCAGATATCTTGATAAAAACATTTTAACTCTCCCATGCTATGATGAGAAATATAAAAGAAAACTAGTTTTTATATCCTGAGCAAATTACTCTACCATAGGTCAAACACAGACAGTTATAGCTGTAAAACGATGCTCCACTTGTTGGCAATCCTTATAAGAGCTTTTATTAAACCTTTGATGAAATATTAAATTAACACTAAGGGATGTTAACTCAATGCATAACGATAGAAAAGAGACCTTAATTCATTTAACATGGTTTTATGAAAAGGTTTCTCAAAGAAAGGTAACTTAAACACTAACAACATTCTATATACCTTTCTGATAACTTTCTTTATTTCTTTCGTTTTGATAATTTCCTTCGGTGTTGAGGATCAAGCGTAATCTTCTCCCTAAGGAAAAGTGTTGTCTGGAGAAAAAAATTCTGAATGCTAATTTCAGTGGTACAAGGCCAAGTTAAAAGTAGGATTCTCATGTTTACAAGCAGCCAGAGGTAAAATGTACTCCAGCTTCATCATAGAAATATCTTCCATACAGACTGTACACCTAAAGAAAGCTGTAGAAGAGAAGGTTTAATTTTTCATACTTCATAGAATCCAGTATTTGTCTATACTTCTGAGATTAGGTAGTATTTACATTATTTACATTGTTCATACTGTTGTCCTCATCTTTACTGCCAAGGACACATGGCCTAGTGCATAAAAGCATTGGTTAGTTCCAGTAACTTGACACAAAGAGTTGTGAGTTCAATCTACAGCAGTGGCAAACAAATGACTTAGAGAGTTGAGTTAAAGGGAAATAACTACATGGCATCTAGAAAGGGCATTGTACATGAGGTAATATATGCCAGTGATCAAAATAAAAGACTTAGTTTAAAAATCCCAACACCTGAAGAAGGCCAGAGCATACAACGGCTGAAACATTGTAAACATAGCAATAAAGATGAGGACAACAGTGCAAAGAATGTAAATAATGTTAATAAAATTATTTCTTCGCTTCTGAACCTCATCAAATTAACACTGGTCAAATCAAGGTTATGGGGTTTCAAGTCTTCCTTAAGTGTTTCATCTTCTTAGAAAGAATTGAGGGATTCTGTTTTCTCCTTGTAGGATCAGACACTTATATAACTTCCTGTGTAGGCATATCCCAAATTCAGTGAGATTCATGTCTTTATTTATGCTGGTGAGCCCAACAATAAAATTTGAGGCCTGTTTCTGCTCTTAGTAGCAATGGGGCTAAATCAAACCTCATAGTATCTAAGTCTTTTGGCATTATCAGGTAACACCAAGTATCAAAACTTACTTTTGGGGTCACCACAAATTAACACATTTTAGATCAATGTTCCTTATGGCTATTAGACTTGATTAAGATATCTGGTATTTATTGGCATAAATCACATACTACAAACATACACACCACAACCCAGTACAAAATGGGGTTACCACAGATAAACACTAATGATGGACACTAAGTTCAATTCAGACTTCTGGTATTTACTGGCATGAATCACATACTAGATATGTTGTAAACAATTCTAGGATGAGTATGCTAAAGTGAATAAAAAAGACATATAATAACTCATGGGATGATAGTTGCTCTGCTCATATTTATAGTAGATAATATAAAAGCTTCATACTCCTTCAGAATGTGGTTGTCATGGCTCTCCACACACTCCTTTTCTTTATTACCTGTGAATTGCTATGACTTCTTTGGAAATACAGCAGAGTGACTTCTTGTTGTTTTTTCCACAGTTTGGAATTTTGAGTTGTCCTTTTCTTAGACTGGCTGCCATCTAAGGCTAGAGAGCTTAGTTTACTTTGTTATTTAAATCATATATGCAAGAAAAAAGAGATGGATTCATCCCTTTCCTATGGGCATTAGTTTAAGATTAAATTCAAATGACTAGGCTAGATTTTGAAATCAGCCCACCAATTCCTTTTCCTATGTTGATAAATGTTTACTGTTCATACATTCTATTAGACTAGGCTGAGTCATAAATAAGTACCATTTTCGTTTATCAACTTTATTCTTAAAAAAAAACTGCAATTACACTTTATTTAATTATATATTCACCATTATTTACAGTTACTTGGTGCCAGAAACATGTTGGAGTAAAGGCTAGCAGCTCGTCTTGAGAAATCATAAAGCCAAATTCAAATCTCGGTTGAATTCATTATTTTCACTTAGGTGGTAATATTCTTGGTAAAGGCATGAATCTACCTCTTCTACCAGCTATGGGTAAGATAGCAAGAAACTGAGTCATACATCTTTGGGTGGTAATCAATCTAGAAGAAGGTAAAACTGAATTCAAAGCAGCATAAAAAAGCCAGACTCTGTCAGGTTAACTTGTCCATGATATGCCCAGATCCCACTATTTTGATGTATACATGTGGCTGGTTGACCACTTATGAATCTCATTAAAATTATACTCTAAATTTGCACATCCAAATGAATAGAACATCTGATATACTTGATAGGATGAGACAAATTATTTTGATGGAGCCGGCACAACCAACAGTTTGGGCGATCATGTCTTGAAAGGGACATGACTGGCTGGGCAGAAAATGCTCAACAACCATGACATTTTTGGAAAGATGTTTGGATAATCAAGAATCTATATCAGCAGAAAACTGCTTGCACACAGATAGGAAGTGAATTCAGCAGGTATACAAAAATAGAAAGGGGCATAAAACCACGATGTGCTTTCATGCCAGATATATTCAACTTATACAGTGAAACAATTCTAAAAAAAATAAAACCCTTGCCAGGATTTGTCATTGGCGGCCATAATCTCAACAATGTAAGATACGAGGATGATACAGTGCTGATCGCAGACACGGAAAGGAAAATGCAGGATCTCCTACAGCCGGCAGTAAAAGAAAATGAGAAGAAAGAACTAAGCATAAATTTCAAGAAAACTGAATGTATGGTCATCAGCAAAAAAGAAGACCCCCCCAAAATGCCAACTACAGGTTGGAGAAACTAAAATAAAACAAGTAAAGAAATTTAAATAGCTGGGAGGTGTTCTGACAGAGGATGGAAAGTGTGACATTGAGATCCAAAGATGCATTAGCATGTCCAAGGATGTATTTCAAAAGCTAACCAGAGTACTCAGAGAGAGGAAAATCTCATTGGGAACAAAGAAGTGCTGGATTGCTATATAATATCCATCTGTCTGTATGGGATGGATATTGGATGATCTCCTAAAAGATGAAGAAGAAGCTTGAGGTAGCAGAGATGTGGTTTTACAGAAGGATGCTAAAAATACCATGAACTGAGCAGGTGAGCAATGATGAGGTGTTGGAAAGTATGTAGATGAAAACAAAACCCATACTTAACATCAGGAAGAGATGAATGAGGTTCCTGGGACACATAATTAGGAAGGAGGGCCTGGAGAATTTAATACTCACAAAATGAACAGAAGAAAAGAGAAACAGGGGAAAGCAGCACAAGACCTACTTGATAGGCCTGAGCAAATAGATGGTGGAGCAGGGTTTGGGAAGAGAAAAAAAGGATTGAGAGCGACAAGAGACAGGGCCAAGTTCATGATCATCTACGTCCTGAAGGAACATGACACATTAAGAAGAAGAAGAATGTTACTATTACTTTCCAACCAAGGCTATAGAACCAAATCTGTCCTACTATTTACCCCATATCCGGAGGGAGAAGAGACAAATTAATACCTTTCTTAAGGGTATTTGTGCATAAGTGAATGCAACAAATTCAATTGGAATTTAAACAGCTCTCCAATTTCTCATTCTGAGACAATATTCACTGAACCACAACATATTTAATTGTGTATATGCTCAAAACATAAGTGCTCAAGATGATAAAGCACTGAGTGAACAGCCATAAAATGCTAGATAGATATTAAGTTGAGGAATGCTGGAAAGGTAAGCATAGGATGTAAGGGTCAAGTTAGCTGGTATGGTTTGGTAGTGAGTCTTGAATGAGCTCACTTGATGTTTATCAAATAGGCATTTATGGTTTCAGCCTTGGTAAGATGGTTTTTGCATACATATTAGTAGCTATTTTGATAGACTGTTTCAGCAGTTTTAGCTGTTTAACCCATAGAAGGAACCCAACCATGGACATTTCATTCATACTGATTTTTATATCTTCCCATCAATTTTTCCTTTACTTTTTTTTAATAATTACTTACATTAATGTAGACATTCTCTTTATTTTCTCCTATTTTTATTATTCAGGTAGGGTAGGGATGTGCGTTGTGATGCAGTGGATATTGGCTCGGAACAAGAAATCAGGGAGCTGAGTTCAAATTCCAGTTGAATCCATTGCATTCACTTACACACAAATACCCTTGGGAAAGGTATTAATCCATCTTGTCCTTCCAGCTATGGGTTAAATAGCAGGACAGATTGGGTTCTATAGCCTTGGCTGGCAACCAATCTACTGCAGAAAGCAATGGCAACCTACTGCGGGATAATCTTCTGCCCAGTCAGTCATATCTCGAAAGAGACATGATCGCCCAAGCGTGTTTCATGTATGGCACTTAACTGACTGACTGTTTGTTGACAGACTGACTACCAATCAAATAGATTTTATGTACTAACTTTTTAACTTGGACAAGTGCTGCTACTTTTGTTTGCCTCCTCATCCTCCTCATCTTAACTTCTTCACACTTTTGGTATATATTAGTTATTTCTCTGTTGGTCGACTCCTCAGGTTATATTCATTTCTCTTGTTAAACTCTCTCCCTTCAAGAGTCTTCTATTACTCAAACACTCCTTCTGACAGTCATTATTTTCATTACAAATCACCAAACACATTCCACTACTCCCTCGTTTCATGTTCATTTCTTCACTTGCTACTTCACAATCATTCCTATTACCATCTTCTTATCTGCACTATCTTTTATTACACTCTCACTCACACTCATTCTTTTTCTTACTCACTCAATTACACCTGTTTCTGTTTTAACTTTCTGACTTGCATTCATTACTCTTATCAGTTTCTTTCACAGTAATCACTTTCTCACTCACAATCATTCCTCTCATGTTCTCCCTCATACTAATTCCTCTCATCACATTTTCACTCACACTCACTTCTCTGATCACTTTCTCACTCACACTCATTTCTTTTATCACATTTTTACTCACTCAAACCTCTCATCACATTCTTACTCCCTCACACTTCTCATCATGTTCTTCCTCATACTAATTACTCTCATCCCTTTCTCACTCACACTTATTCCTCTCATTCTCACTCACACACACACTCCTTTCATCACAAAAAAAGACAAACCATCTAGAATAGGAAATTGTGCAGAGTCATGTTTGCATACACCTTTGTGCAATTCAAACAATTGGAACAATTAATTGAAAAAAATTGAATAATGTCTTCCTAAGATCTTTCACACTTTCCCTGATCAAGTATATGTCGTCTCTTGTCATTGTTCTTCTCCTCCAACTACATTTTTCTTTATGTTTTATACTGATGGATCCAGTTTGTTTATTCACCTTGATGACATAACTAACAGTTGAAAGGCTGACATCAACAATATTCACAATTTCTCAGTAAGGCTTGCTTGTGTGTTTGTGCAGCATTACAATTCCTTGAAGTAACGTCAACACAGACAATGGGCATATTAACAGTAATTGACACTGTCTAGGTGTTAAAAAAATCTGATGCAATCACAAATGATGTAATATTTTTCAAGGCCAAACAAATTTCATCATTATTTACATTACTTGAACTATTGTCATCATCTTTGTTGCCATCAGTATGACGTTTTGGCAGTTGTATGATCCAGCCTTCTTCAGGTGCTAAGAATTTCAAAAAGAACCCTTTATTACAATCACTGGGATATATCATTCTCATTCCTTGCATGAAGCCTCTTCTGGTAGTCATGAGTTATCTCCCTCTAATTGAACTTTCTAAGTTACTTGTTCACCACTGCTTTAGCCTGGTATTGAACTCACAACTCTTTGCATCAAATCACTGGAACTAACCAACATCTATATCCACTGAGTCATGTGTCCTTAAGGACATCATACACCTCAAAAATAGATTCATATTAATGACCTAATCTGAGGAAAAAAAACAGAAATCAATTAAACCCTGTCATTCCAGTGGCTCTAAAACTGACCGTATGATGAAAGAAAAGAAAGTAAAGCAGTTGTTCAATTAATTTGCACAAGGGTGTACATTCTGAAAAGATAGAGCACTTAAAAGAATACCTGACCTTTGAAATAAAGCCCAGAAAAAATGGAAGGCCATCATTTGTCAATTATAGTAATTTAAGATGCAAGCAACCAACATTTGAATGTTTTTTTTAGGAGAGCTGAGATTATTGAAATATTAGGTTGACAGAAAATACTGACTCACTTGGAAACAGAAAGAAGCCAACCAATCTTGATTTCCATCTGGTGGAACTTCAAAAGAGTACTGCACTTCAAGCTTGTTCCACACAGTTGCACCATCAATGGTAAATGGCATTGCCAGCAGCTAGACGGCATGCATGACAAACTAAAAAGGAGTATCCTGCTTTGGTCAATCAAGGTCCACTTTAGTTTCAGCAAGACAATCAAGGTTCAGTTTAGTTTCAGCAAGACAATGTGAGATCAGACATTGTTAGGCTGACTAAGGAGATGTTCAAACAGATGGATAATGTTGAGATTCTTCCACATTTACCATTCAGTCCCGATGTCACTCTCTGTGACTGTAGCCTATTCCGCTCAATGGCACACTTCCTCCTTGAACAGCAATTCACTACTTTTAAGAAAGTAAAGAAAGTTTTTTGATTCAAAGCCAGTGGATTGGTGTCTTGAACAGATTTGGATGCTGGCTGATTAATGCCAAAAAATTGTTGAGAATGATAGATTATTTTGAAGAATAAATGTTGGTGTTGCTCCATAAAATATTGTTGTCTTCTTTCCACTTCTTAAATGTGTCAGAACTTTCTAGCTAACTTTATAGTTAGAATGTTACATAAAATATGGAAAATATACAGTGTATTTTAAGATCTTGTGAGAAGCATGTCAGTTAATTGCCATACATGATACACACTTGTGCAAACATGTCTCTTTCATAACATGACTAACGAGGCAGATTTTCCTGCAGTTGGTTGCCATTACTTTTTGTGGTAGACCGGTTGCCAACCAAAGCTATAGAACCTAATCTACCCTGCTATTCAACCAATAGCTGAAGGGAGAAGAGATGGATTAAAACCTTTCCCAATGGTATTTGTACGTAAGTGAATGAAACAAATTTAATTGAAATTCAAACTTGGCTCTCCAATTTCTCATTCCATGATTTCACAACACACATAAAAACTTCAAAAATTTAAATGCAACATCAACTCTTCTTAAATCCCATTTCTCTTTTGTTTTTTTCTTAATCTTCCCTGTTCTCAGTCTTTCACTTTTATTCATTACAGCACCCCTGCATACTAGTAGCATTACTGCCTTCCTTTCTGCAAAATAAATAATAAAAACTTATTATCCCATATTCCTAACTTTACAATTATTTTTATGTATAGTTACACTTGTATTTAATCAATATGTCAATGGCCTATTATGACTTGAGTTTTGAATGGTTTTGAGATGAATGATGATGAGAAATTTACAGTTTGGTCGATTGGATTTATGGAAAAGCAGTTGACTTAATCAATGAAAAACAAAGGAGATTTCATTAGAAAATAAACATTTTCTGTATAAAATATATGCGATTTTAATATTAAGGTATGGATATTTTTATAAACCTACCAATTTTCTCGGTTAGTGGGGATGATCTGATTGTCTTGAAAATCATCGTTCAAAATTTATCTGGGCTGTAATACTAAACCACGGTACCAATAGCCTATCATGATTAAAAAGTAAAAAGGATAAACATGATTAAAAAAAGGGGACATTAAGTGAAACCAACTGCAGTAGCCGAGAGAAAAAGCCAAAAAAATGAGCTAACCAGCTATTGCACCTCATTCAACTGAGTTCTAATGAGTGAAGAGAGTACTTTCTAAAATTTGATAATCCCGAATATTTCACTGTATTTATCATGAAAAATACTTTTGTTTTCAATTCTATTTGCATTCTAAACTCTATTTCAATTGATGAGATGTGCCATTTTTTTTCATCTGTCATGATGTCCATAAAGACAAACATAAACACAATGTATCATTCATTCTCATCATTATGATGGAAACTTGAAATCTAAGATTGGTTTTGGCCAATTCACTGTTTTTAAATAACAGGAAAGAGAATGGCTCTCTGATTTTATTGACAAAGATCAATGCAAAGATACTAGTACAGACATAGACAGAAGTCAGAGTTAATTGATTAGCTGACAAGTAATGGATTCATATCAAAGCTTTATTGTTCAATGGTAGCAACTTTAATGGCTTTGGGTGCCAACCAATAGGACACAGAAGATCAGCCGAGAAAAAGTGTCAGGATAAATCTGCCCACACACCAAAAATTGAAGGTCAGGATTGTCAAAAATGTTTTTTGATCTATGCAACACAACATGTAGTTAACAATGGCAGGGTTATTTGGTGTTGCTTGAATGTCAAAACTACAGAAGACACACATACATACATATATATTTGTGTGTGTGTGTGTGTGCTTCATTAAAAATGACCGACAAGAGACTTCTCTGAAGCTCTTCATTTCATTTTTCTTGTATGTGAACAAGAAATTCCAAATTAAATCTTAAAGTTGATATTGTTAAGAGTTTTTATTCTTTTGGTGGTAGTGGTGGTGGGGAGTAAAAAAAGAAATCTCTTGTTTCCATACAAGAAAAAATACTAAACAGAAGTATCTTGTAAATTATTTTAATGAAACATGTATTAGAGAGGGATTTCTGCCCCAAAATACAACTTTCTCTCTCTCTCTCTCTCTCTACATAGATAAATATTTATATATGTGTGTGTGTGTGTGTGTATTAATAAGTATAAAAGTGGGTTTATACTCAAGTATATGCACATATAAAAACATTATTTAGATATAAATAAAACTGCTCAGTTTAGTATAACAGAGCTATTAATTATATAATAATAAATATACATATTATCCTCTCGATGACACTACAAAGGATAATATATATATATATATATATATATATATATATATATATATATGTAGCAATGTCTTTTTTTCTGAACTTAGTGAGTGTAAAAATTGTACAAAAAATCAAGAACGTGTTGCTTCTCAGTGTTTTCATCTAAACTGTTAGTAAATTTCAAGTATTATTTTTTTATACTCTTATTATAAGTGGAGTCTAAGTCATAGTATTTTATAAAAGTTGCTGAAGGAAGATATATTCTTAATTTCCAAATACACCAAGGACATTGTAGCCACGTTTGTAATGTTATTAAGGACTGGTTTCTTGTTTCTTTTTATGAGATGTGTCATCATTTTTAAGCTCATTTTGCTGTGAAAGGTACATGTTGCATAACTATGTTGATCATATTGACCTCTGATCAGAGACATATAGTGTCAGACATCTTGTTAGACATGTGGTGGTGTGTCCAAAGTTATTACTGATTTATATATATATATATATATATATATATATATATATATAATACATTTAACACACAATTTCCGCTATTAAACAATATCAGACTGATAGCAAAGGGGAGGATGGGGACAGCATTTAATTGATAGGGCTTCTCTAATAATAAGATGTCGATGTTTATGTAATTTAAGAAGGATTTTTGTGTTGTCAGCTAGAATCAGCAACTGCACCTAGCACGAAACAGTCAGTCACCTCTGAGTGCTGACTTCAGTGTTCACTTTTATATTTACATACACTCTATTTCTGATATTGAGCACTTTATCCTATAAATATAGCACACCTTAAAACTATATATATAATACAATGTATCATTATTTATTTTGAATGTATGTATATTTATATGTTGCAAGAAGAGTTTATGTGTGTCCTTTTCTTTTGCATTGATTATGAAATTATTTGGGTATTGAAAGAGTTTGAAGCGATTTATGCCAGTGATATAGGTTGACTTGATCTTATACATAAACTAAACAAAGTCAGACATACAATAGAATTTACATTTGTAATGGAAGAAAAAAATACTTTATCTTTCCTAGATCCTATGCTACACCATTTTAACAGCAGCTTAAAATTGAGAGTCCATCAAAAATGAACTGATAAAAATGATTTGATAAATTTTTGTTCCCATCATAACAACAAAATAAATCTGGAATAATCATTGGATTCTACTTAAAAGCATTCAAAATTTGCAGCCCCCAATATTTCTATGAAAAGGAGTAATATATTGAAAAGACTATCAAGCTCCTCCAATACAATATTTCATATTCAATGAGAAATAAAAGGCTCATAAAATATTCCAAAATAGAAAAGCAGCCCCCTCCTAAAAAACCCAACAAATCAAAAAATATATTGTTCTACCCACTAACTTTATTACAACTACAAACTGAAAATAATTTATCTAAACTCAACATAAAATTTATCAGAACTACATCTGAAACAAAAGACAATCAATACAAAACAAAACAGCAAGCTAAAACTTGAAGGAGGAATTTACTCTATCAACTGAAATGATTGCTAGAAAGAATATATTGGAGAAACCTCAAGAAGTTTAAATAAGAGATTATATGAACACAACAAAGACATTTTAAAAACCAATGCATTACATAGATTAGTTACTGAATGTAACAAAACTGACTACAATTTTGACAGAAAATTCTGACTACTCAAATTAAAAGAGAAAACAATTTGCTAAGATGATAATGTTTAGAAAGTATTATTTGCTAGTTCATCCACAGTAAATTTGCATCTAGATACTTACAATGTTTCACCATTCTTCTGTTATCACAATATAGGATACTTAATAACAAAGATGATGGAAACAAAAAAAAAAACAACCCAAATGAAATTGCTTATATTCAAAACATTAAAAATAACTATTTTTTAAAATTCTTGGCATATCTTCTTTGCATGCATATGTTGTTACATCAAAGTAAATAAACCCCGTACAATGAAATTGTAAAAGACAAAATGTGTCATACAAAAACCTTTTTCTATTTTGTCATACATTTTTCCTTCAGTAAATCTAAATCTAAACTTATTTATAAATGGAACTTTGTCTGTGTGTGTCTGTGTGTGTGTGTCCGTTACCTATAAACTCCAAAATAGCTGAACTGATTTTCTTGAAAATTTACACAGTTGTACTATAAGCATCTGCGAGTGTTCTTAGCTAGGTTTTGTGTCAAGGTAACCCCGATAAATATCAAAAATCAATAATTGAAAAAAATCAGGTTATAGAAGGAGTGGTTTGATTTTAATCAAATTTGATATACTCATAGACAAAGACATAAGAAATGATATTCAGAAGTTTCAAGGTTGCAGTTTTTACAATAGTGCAGAAAATTTGATAATGTGTATATATATATATATATATATATATATATATATATATATATATATATATATATATAAAAGGAAAGATGTTTGTGTGTGTGTCTGTTTATCTGCCTGTATGTCTGTATTTTTTTCAGCCCTTTTATTTTAGTTTTTGCTTCGGGTTTGGCTCTAACTAGGTATAATTGTAGTTCTTAGTCTCAGCCATGATACCATTTATTCAGAGGACTTATTTCGTCTTCAAAATTCAGTTTATGGTGAAAAAAACTTATTTGATATCGATACCAGGAAATCAAAATTTGACTTACATCCATTCATTTTTCTTTCAGTCTACAGTTTCGCTTTAACTGCAAACAACTATTGCTTTTTAGTCTTTCATGCCAACGTCCAAAGAATCTGAGCTCCAGGACCATGGATTAGTTTTTAAAACTTTCATTACACCTGAGTAACGCCGGGCTATACTGCTAGTATTCATATAGTCAAAATCTCATCATTTTAAAGTTGGTTTTAAAAATTGCTAGATATAACCGTAAGTTCTATGCTGACAGTTTCTTCACTTGCACTTCTCAGTTCTTCTGGTTTCTTGCTTTCCAGTCAACTTTGATCTTCAAAATTTTAAATGCCATGTCAATCATTAACTTCTGTATTCTTAATTCTTGTTCTTTTTGTGTTCTCTCTCTCTTTAATAATGTTTCTTTTTTCTAATATTCTCTCATACTCAGAAAATTCCTTTGTGTCTAAGTGACTTTATTGCCTTGCTAAAACTGAAATGAATAAAAACAAATATTCATTTGAGACAGTAATAAAGGCTTTTGGTTACTTGAATTAAAAGTCTTTTCTTGCATTATATGTCACTCAAATCAACTCTGACTTAATTCCTTGAACCAAGCTCTACTGGTATCACTTAACTGCCAACCATTTACACACCCTGGACATCAGTCAAACAGAAGTGGCAGAACATGACATCACAAGAAGAATGAAAGTAGTCATTTATATGATTTTTCTCATTTTTTTTTTTGTTTTTTGAAAAGTTCTTTTTTTTTTTTACAAAAGTCCCTTAATTCAAAGAACTTTCAAGACACCAAATGACAATGTAAATAGGAGGTTAACATCATGACAGCTACTTAAAAGCTCACTCCACCACCAACCCACAAAAAAATCACAGGCTAACATAGAGAGCAATTAAAAAAGAAAGATCCAACTATCAATTCAAAATAAAATAAAACTGGTCAAAAAGAAATATCCAAATATGTTAAAAAAAAAAAATTCCATTATCAAGACAGACAAACTATTTGTGTGACAGCTTCCAGGGGGCAGAATTCCTAAAGACAGTGTCAATCAAATTGTAATAACAAAAGAATAAAGAAAAAAAAGATTATCATGCTTTTGTTTAAAAAAAAAACTCACAAGAAAAAAACAAAAAACAAAAAAATATTCTTAAAAAATAAAAACGTAAAAAATATATAAAATGTTATAAATAGAAAAGTTAAAAAAATAAATACTCGAACAAAGAAAATCCCAATAAGAACAAAAAATATATATATAAAAAATACCACAAACAATAAAATGAAATTGAACACAAATAAAAAGTTTACTCTTCCTCCCCCCCATATACTGAAACCAAGAAATTCTCATAAAAAAAAAGTATCAGTTCCAAAACATTGACCACTTTTCTAAGTGAAGAATTTGAAGAGAAAGTCATGAAAGCTAATCAGCCTTCAAGGCAAAACACAAATAGATTGTCATGTTTTAGAAACACAATCAAGATTTCCATACAAACACACACAGTATCAATCAAACAATTGTATCACGTACAACATATAGCTACCCTTTTAAGGGTCTTTGAATTCCAAAAAAAAAATTAACCGAATTTTATAAAATAATTGGAAGATGACATTCTTTTCCACAAGTAAAATTTTTTTGGTCATAAACTTTTATAACAGAAGAAACAAAAAAAAAATGTTCATCTTAATATGTTTGGTTGAAATCTTGATATATCATAAATCCCAATTGTTAGGCTTGTCATGTGGTTAAAACAGTTGCCTATAATTCAGTGTTCAGTATAAAAAAAAGAAAAATACTTTCAAACACTGATTTTCAAACAAGTGATCTATCAACATTGGAGAGCTTTGTGCAACATGATTTCCCTTCTTTTGTTTCCTCCTGTCTGGCATAAGGCCCATTTTGAAAGCCTATGAATGAATGAAAATAGTAACAGCAGTCAGTATTTGGGCTATCATATTGAATTCTTGATTCATTCATTTTCTATGCTTCATTAATCTAAGTTACATGCTAAGTTACAGCGGATGTGCGTTGTGGTGCAGTGGATATCGGCTCGGAATGACAACTCGTAGAGCTGAGTTCGAATTCTAGTTGAATTCATTGCATTCACTTACGCGCAAATACCCTTGGGAAAGGTACTAATCTGTCTCTTCCCTCCAGTTATGGGTTAAATAACAGGACAGATTGGGTTCTATAGCCTTGGCTGGCAACCACTCTACCGCAGAAAGCAATGGCAACCTATTGCGGGATAATCATTTGCCCAGTCAGTCATGTGTCTTTCGAGACATGATCGCCCAAGCATGTATCATGTATGGCACTTAACTGACTGACAGGTTATTTAAAGCCATAAGACACTTTTAGATTGAAAGATTATTTTTTTTCGAGAATAATGAATTAGGACTAAAAGTCTTATTAATTAATCAATAGCTGATGGGGAGTAGAAGTGGATTCATGCCTTTCACAAGGTGTGTGTAAGTGAATATAATGAATCCAACTTGAATTTGGGCCTTGGCTCTCCAATTAACAATTCCAAATCATTAGCCATTACTCCTCCCTTACATCCAAGCATACAACACTTGGTATTTCAAAGAGATCATCTATCTAGGTACTGATCAGGCTTGATGTTGCTTCACTTCATTGATTTTGCAACAATCTGTGTTTCAATTACACTCTCTTAAAATACTGGATTCTGATTGCTGGTTTTCAAAGTGTGATTTTTTTACCTTGAGTTTAATGCAGCCAAGCTCTCTTGATTTCAGAGCCCCTAACAGCAAACTTTTATCTCACTCATCATTGTACCAAACAAAGCAATGCTCCATCAATTAGTCAGTTAAGTGTCATATGTGTTATACACTTGGGCAATTATGTCATAAAAGTGACATGACTGACTCACTCATCAATTTCTAATGTTCTCAAAAGATTTTTTAGAATTTTAATAAAAACCAAACATATGAAACTGGATTTATACATTTTTTTCTGGTAAACTGATAACAAATATGCAAAACATTATTTATTCATGAGATTGTTTATCCACAAGAATAATTATATATTTATTGTGGAGGAATATCCTGTCCTACCCAGGAATGGGTATGGCCCGGGTTATAAAAGACCTAGACGAGAACGAACTAGAGATATAGCTCAAGAGAGATCGAGTGTGTTCATGGATATACGAGAGTCTTCGTTATTACACTGGAGTGATCGAGATTATTCATCATTATACCAGAGTCGAAAGCCATCGGCCTTAGACGAGAGTTAGACATCACTAGACGGAAGCCTACTTCTCAAGAAGAACTCTACTTCTACTTATACAGAGACATTGCCTTCTTAATTGTTATTCGTGTTAACTGTTCATTGGTGTACTTGTATTTGGTTTATTGTACTGAGGTATAATAAATCTCTGTTTATATATCCTCAGTGTTAAGAGTTATTTCTTGCACTATTCTTTCTCTGTTTATCCCCTCCCAGGATACAACAATATTTACAAGACTCTAAAAATGTCTGAGTCAACTACATTGCAATATTTATCATTTAACATATTATAAAGAAATAATTATGAAAACAAAGATTTTTTATTCATAAATTTATAAAAATGTCTGTGAACTATAGGTAAAAAATTAAACAAAGACATAAGAAGGAATAAATACAATTATAAATTTTTTAAAAAATGAATTCGTGTATAAATTCTGATGCTCTCAACCTATTTTAGAGAATTTTTGTGAAAAGAGAAAATGAAAAATATACCTGTAAAATGCATTTTTTCAAAAATATATAATTACAGTTAGTTATTGTTGTGACGTAGCTCAAACACATGACATACAGTTTACCATATATAAAGGACTAATATCAAGTAGAAAGTTTAAGTTGGCAGCTGATGGCTAGCATAGTCATTGTCTACTCAGCTCACTAGTTGTTACCACCCTACACGGACATGCACCACTGTATCTACTGAAAATAAACGTATTACTTATTTATATCTGTGTATTGTCATTCCTCCATGATACAACACTTATCATAATGTGTTTATTTAAATTTTCTTGTTTATAGACATATGCCAATAAGCTACATCCAACAGCAAGGCCTCTGATTGGGAGAGTGGAGATTTTGAGGAGTGTGGTACCAACTCTTAATTGCTGTTGTTCCAAGGTCCACCCTGACTTGTGGTGGTAGGACCTTTTAGGCTCCCAGCAAATAGTGACTTCCTCCTGCTCCAACAAAAACAAAAGCGTATGAAAGTGTAAAAATTACCAGCAATATATTTTCACATAAAAAAGTTACTAATATATTTTATAGTAAAATGACCAACAAACATTTTATCTGTATTTGAAGCTATACAATCTTGTTCAAAATATATTTAGTTGAAGCCAGAAGATTATGTTCTAAATATTTAGAATTCAGCATTAAATAACTAATAGAGTTTAATAGACTGCTACACAGAATCAAACAACCATCATTCGCAGATATTTTTATAAATTTATGAATAAAGTAATAATTGTTTTCATAGTATAACTCCAGTATCACAAAGGTTGTGACACTGCTGTTATTTTTTTAAAATACTCTGTATCGTTGGTTCACACATTTTTATAATCTTGTAAATATAAAATTATTCTTGTAAATAAACAACCTAATAATTAGTGCTTAATATTTTTGTTGTTAATTCTCAAGAAAACAAATGTATAAATCCAGTACCATATGTTTGGTTTTTATTAAAATTCTAAAAGTAGTTTTTTAAGACAAAAAAGAAAAAAAACTGCTGAGGGAGTCTAGAGCAAATACAGTAATAGCAATATCATGAGAAAAACCATCATTTTGACATAACATTTTTTTTTCCAGAAACAATTATGTAAAAAAAATTACATCTTAGTAATAATAAATATATAGAAAAATGGCTAGAAAAACAGAAAGAAAGAATGTATTTTTGGGGGGCATAATAGAAAGAAAGAATGTATTTTTGGGGGACATAATAGAAAGAAAGAATGTATTTTGGGGGGGCATAATAGAAAGAAAGAATGTATTTTTGGGGGGATGATAGAAAGAAAGAATGTATTTTTGGGGGGCAAAATAGAAAGAAAGAATGTATTTGGGGGGGGGGGCATAATAGAAAGAAAGAATGTATTTTGGGGGGGCATAATAGAAAGAAAGAATGTATTTTTGGGGGGCATTTCTTTCATTTATTCCTGTCACATAAATTCACGAAAAAAGGTTGCGATCATCTGGATTTATAAATTCTTTTCACAAGAATAGACAACAAAAATGTTAAAATCTATTTATTTATTAGACTGTTCATTTACAAGAATAGAATTTCAAATCTTTTTGAGTCCTCAATATTTTTTCTATAAATCCAGTTTCATGTGTTTGAGTTTTATCAAAATCCCCAAAATATAATATATAAATAATTTTAAAACAAAAATGAAATTGCCAAAAGTGTATATCATAATAGAGGTTTCAAGAAAAATACCTTTCTTTTGAAACACAATTACCATTTGTTAAACTTTACCTGAATTTTCATATCATATCTTCCAAATAAATAGATAAACATATGATTTAACTAAATAGTTCTCATTTATTAAAATTATCCTCTCTACTATAATAAATATATATTTCCCTCCTGTCACACTCATGGAGAGAGAGAGACTATAGCAAGGCATCTTCAGCTCAGTTCATTCTCTTTACTACCAGCTATTAAACTTTGTTACCAGTTATGAAACTCTTGACATGTATTTTCTCTTTAACAGTACCTTCATTTTTTGCAACAATTATGTCGTCAAGTAGTGAAGAATATATATATATATATATCCTCTCCATCAAAATAAAAATTGTTGTGTGTGTGTATATATATATATATATATATATATAAACTTATTTATAAATGGAACTTTGTCTGTGTGTGTGTGTGTGTGTCCGTCCGTTACCTATAGACTGTGAAACAACTGAACCAATTTTCTTAAAAATTTACACAGTTGTACTATAAGCGTCTGCGAGTGTTCTTAGCTAGGTTTTGTGTTGAGGTACCCCAATAAATATCGAAAATCAATAATCGAAAAAATTGGGTTATAGAAGGTGTGGTCCAATTTTAATCAAATTTGATACACTCATAGACAAAGACATAAGAAATGATATTCAGAAGTTTCAAGGTTGCAGTTCTTACAATAGTGCAGAAAATCGATAATATATATATATATATAAAAGGCAAGATGTTTGTGTGTGTGTCCATTTATCTGTCTGAATGTCCTTTATACAAATCCACAATTTTTATCCGATTCTCACCAAACTTCACACAAATATTCTTTAGGCTGAGTCTGAGCTCCAGGACTATGGATTAGTTTTAAAGTTTTCATTACACCCGAGCAACACCGGGCTATACTGCTAGTATATATATATATATATACACACAATGCTCTCACACCCTGGTTGAACACTCTGGAAGAATGGTAAACTTTGAAAAACAGTAGCTACTCTGGCATCTACACATCGTTCATTCAGCAATGAATTAGAACACTCTCAGCTATTGCGCATGTATAATGATAATATACATGCTAAAAAAAAGTCTGCCTCCTTCTACCGAGCACCCGTAGCTCAGAGGTAGAATCGCTGACTGACGCCAATTCGGTCGGGTTTCAGTCCTGGGTAAAAAAGCAATTGGCTGTCTAACCGTACTGCTGAGCTGTGATAAAGCGAAACAGATCTGTCTGCGGATGACTATATATATATATAATCCTCTCAAATACTTTTTCAGCATCTTTCATGGCAGAGATACCCTCATATTAAATAGATCTTCATTATGTTTCAAAATTTTCAATTAGGATTCAGTAATAGTAATTGTATAACATTTATTGATTCAAAACCTCAAACTAATAATATATAAAAATTTACATTTAATATTGCAGTATTATATAAAGTTAAGCAAACATCTGAATAAACAAGAACTGAGTTAGTCTAGCATAGAAACAGACCTGAGAGGTATTTTGGATCATTTTTTTCTCTCTAAACTATGCAGAACATATTTTTACTTAATTCTCATGATTCTAAAATAACAATGAAATGATTAAAAATTGTCAATATTGGGACAAATGTAAAGATAATAATTTTGAAAATAGCAACTGCTAAGAAAATAATATTTCTTAAATTACAAGAAAACTAATTGAAAATTTCAGCATATCTATATTTCTTTGAGAGCAAATTTTTTTTGGCAATGTTTAAAAGAAATATATATTATTAAATATAGAGACAAAATAAAATTAATAAAAACAATGCAGTTTTAATTTGGATAGCAAAGTTAATTTATTGTATTAACGTTTTGTAAGTTCAATGCATTTTTCTTCAAAAATAAAATACATTTGTGTCTAAAACTCAGAAAATCAATGAAACAGATCTAAGCAGAAAAATATTTTTCTTACAATATCTATTGCTTAAAAGAACCGTTTTCTTCAGTAAAGTTCTTTTGCTACTTTCTGCCATTATGCTATTCTATGTTTGGTTATTAATGAGAGTTCTTCTGGCAAAAGAGAGAAGAAATGTTAGTTTTCACTTTTGTCTGATTATTCAAGGTAGTTTTATAAGGAGAAACTGTTGCATTATTATAATAAATCTTTCACAAAACAATATAACTTGGCTTATCTATCTATATACATTTTCAAGAGTAGTATAGGATATAAAATCCTACATTTTATAATGAACAGCTAAAGCACAAAAAAGTAGAAAACACACACAGAAAATTGGTACAAATTACTAAAACATTAAACTCCCAAATAAGTTTAGTGATTCTGGAGGCTGACTGGACAAAAACAAATTGAACTTTTAATGACCCATGTCTATCGTTCTTGGCACCAAAAAAATAGTTTTGTGTTGGGAGATAATCATAATACTGAGTTGTCTACTTATTCATGTCTTTGTTAGCAGTCAGTCTGAGAACACAACCAAAGACTAAACAACAACAAGACACTTCCACTGATACCTCAAAAATTATGCACGATGAGTAGTTTTTTCTCTGATCATTTATTCCCGTGTTTTTTTCCCAAGCAATCTCACTCTCTTTTTCACCTTAAATTCATTTATTCTTCTTCCTCCTCATTGGCAACAAAAAGAGGGGAACAAAAAATCACTATCCAAATATTACTACCATTGTTCACCTACACATAACAAAACACAGACTTATCTTAACTTCACAAATCACATTTTGCTTAAATGAACTCTTTGATCTTTGAAGGTATTTTACTACTCTAAGAAATAGGATACTGAAAAATACCAATTGTCTATTTATTGTGTGTATATGAAATATATGATTCTTCTTTCTATTTTTCTACAAAACATTTTTTTTGTGTTGTCATTCTTGAAATTTGTGTCATATTTTGTGGACAGGATACTTGGCATTATATTTTCGTTTAATCTGGGTATACTGCCCTCATAGTAGAAAATAAGACATCCACATAAATTCATAAAATCATTTTTGAACTCTGTCATGGCTGAAAAGTTAGGATTGGGCCACTCCAGCAGTTAAGGCAAAATATACTTTATTTTTGGTCTGATTTGACTTTTGTAAATATAAATCAAGGCAGGAGGAATCAGCTACTTTCTGTCAAGGCAGGAGAGGTCAGAAATTTTCCTTGTATCAGAAATATCATACCTAAGTAGAATGCCCAAATATTGAGTCAAAGTTGCTTGTATGTGAGGAGTAAATGACCAACTGGAGGTAAGTAAGAGGAGGTTAGAAAAAGGCTACACAGAAATAAGCTGAGCACATTCTCTCATTAAACTTAGCATTGCTCTAGGACTTAACTGCAAGGGAGATGCAGTCAGGAAACTAAGATTAAGTACTTCTAGTTGAGTGTATGGCAAGACTTTTTTTTGTTTAATGGCATATCAACATTAATTTGTATGGGTTATTTAATGCTGAAATTTAATTTTCTTGAGAGTTTTGAAGTAATGAAAATTATATATGTTATTCTGTCTTCACAACTGAATACATGTTAGATGATACTCAGCTTTTCTGCATATAGTGTTTCCTTGCCATATCGCAGTTCACCTTTTGTGGTCTCGCAGTATTGCAGGCTTTTAACAAATATATCTAAAATTTCATATTGCAGGAATTACAAAAAATAGCTGAAAATATGTGGAAAGTTGAAAATCATAAACATTTGTTATTTTAATATATTTAATAGTAAAATAGGTATTTTATTGTCAGAAAAGGCAAAAGCAGTTAAAAAAAGGTAAAATAAAAATAAAATCTATAAATTATAAAGCATATTGCACCATTTTCATAAATACAAAAGTCTCTATACATGAAATAATATATAAGAGTTTGGGGAAGGGTAATACAGATAGAGGTTTGGTTAATATTAATATGGAAGGGTTTATGTAGGTTTAAAATACACCTAAATAATAAAATAAATACTGTGTCTGTACTTCGCGGTTGTTTGCGTTTCATGGAGGGTCACGAAACACATTAACCATGAAAAGCAAGGGAACACTGTAAACATGTTTGTGTGGACATAATTACTGGGGGGGGGTGATATGTGTGTTTTACGTTGTAGTTTTGTCAAAGTTATATTTTAGAATACAGTTTGATTTTCAAAGAAATTGTTGAATATTAGAAAGATTGATGTCATGAAAGAGTTCTTTCATCTTGGTTGTTTGGTTGGTTGATTTTGTTTGGCAGCATATCAACCTCTGTGCATTATTTAATGACAAAATTTAAATATTTTGTACATAATTCTATGCTTTCAGCAACAGATATTTTGTACATAATTTCATACTTTAGTAGTAAAACATGCTTTTTAGATATATATATATATATATATATATATATATTTTTTTTTTTTAATAATCATTTCACCCCAAGTAAAGTCATTTTACTGTCACTATTGTGCAGGAGCTTATATAGGGGAAAGTGATGAGAAAGAGGGGTTAGTTATAGGGGATGTCAGGAGGAGGGTAATAGACAGATGAGAATACCAGTGTAATAGGGGTGGAGTGGATGGAAAAAAGAGCTTGAGAGAAAGGATGCGAGTTAGTGAGATAGGAGATGTCTACTGAATTTACATTTAAATTCCTGGAGATTGTAGCTGTCAGGGAAGCAACCATATAGAAGGGAATTCCACAAGCAGGAAGTATGAAAAAAGAAGCTGTCAGAGTAGAAATTGCGGTTATATTTTATCGGTTTCACTGTAAAAGGGTAGGATCTAGTTACTAATCTAGCAGCTCATGTAAATTCATACCTAGGGGGACACCAGTGAGCTAAGTTCATTGGAGCAGAAACCGTGAAAGTATTGGTAGAAGAGGCACAAGGAATCCATGCCACGCCAGTGAGAGAGCAACTGCAGCCGAGCTGCGAAGTCGGTATCAATCACATTACAGATTCTTCGTTAGATATTGTCAAGAACCCCGAGGTGAATAGCAGGGGCACCCGACCAGATGTGACAGCAGTATTCAATGTGCAAAATAGATCATAAAATGTATTCATGGTAATTTTACTACAAAACTGTACTATTGATATTTTGGGGTTCACTTTTTGCCCATTGCTAAAACCCTAACAGGTATTACCACCCCAGGTCAAGGACAACAGTAATTAAGAGGTAGTTCCCCATTCCTCAAAAACTTCCAATCTCTTGATCAGAGACCATGTTTTTGGATATACCAAGATGAAATGATTATACTAAGATGAAATAACTTTGTAATTCTTATATAAATGCTTCTTAAATAGCCTTATCAGACCAAGACTGTGGATATCAACTATGGTTCCAAACTCATTCAGAAATATCTAAACTGACAGCTGTATACAACTACATTCTCAGATCAATAGTTAAAAATAGCTTCCAGGGAAATGAAGCTGTAGGTTTTTGCAAGGACCATTCTTCTCAAATCCTGTGAACTGACACCACAGAATCACAAAGAACTTGTTATCCAGTAACAAAAACCTCATCATTTGAGGACTTTCAAGAATAGCAATAACTAAAATGGATAGAACATATAAAAAGAGAAAATAATGATATAAACAAGATGTTGATGTTCTACACAACTTCAAACAAAATGTTAGGAAGAAAACTCCTGTCAATACTAGCAATAGCCATAACAGTTATTAAACTTGAGAAAACTATTTTCCTGAAAAAGTGTTGTAAGGAAACAGATAATATTACCATATTAAGTTAAATTTTTGTCAGCTCTTAACTAAACTGAAAAGAAATGGAAAATCTAAACAATTTACCCACTCTGATAATTCCTTTTTATAAAAATCTTTTTTCCTTAGTGCATTGACCACATGAATTTAAGTGTGGTTGTGTTGTGGTCCAGTGGATATCGGCTTGGAACAAGAAGCCGGGGAGCCAAGTTCGAATTCCAGTTGAATCCATTGTATTCACTTACGCGCAAATACCCTTGAGAAAGGTATTAATCCATCTCTTCCTTCCAGTTATGGATTAAATATCAGGACAGATTGGGTTCTATAGCCTTGATTAGCAACCAGTCTACCACAGAAAGCTAATGGCAACCTACTGCGGGATAATCTTCTGCCCAGTCAGTCATGTCTCTTTCGAGACATGATCGCCCAAGCGTGTATCGTGTATGGCACTTAACTGACTGACTAGATTGACATCCAGGTTCTTTCTTTTTTACCAATAGAAGAGTTAAATGTAACCCTCACTTCTACTCCAACAGTTTCTTTTCTCACAGTTCCTGCCTGTGGAAATCCTGTCTGTTTACTTGCTTCCCTGATAGCTATAATCCCCCAAAATTTAAATGCAATGTCAATTGACATCTACTACCTTCTTGAATCTCATCTTTTATTCTTTCTTCAATTCTCGTACCCAGTCTTTTTTCTCATTGTAACTCCTTGTTTACTAGTGGCGGTCTTGCCTTGCTTGGAATGAAATGATAAAAAAAATGAAATTTTGAAAAAAAAAGGAAAACTATATGAAAATACACACCTCACAAGTTCCTCCTTTTGCTCAAAATAGAAAACCAGAGAGGAGACAATTGAAAATTATTATTTACAAAATTTACATTGTATAGACTGTTGTCTTCATCTTCACTGCCATATTCACAACATTTCCGCTGTTGTGAGCTTTAACCTTCTTTATGTAATGTTAGTTGGAATTTCAAACTGAAACATTTATATAGTCCACAAAAGTAGATTGTTCTAGTTTCACATGTCATGCTTCTGGATACGAACAAAGTCAACAGGAAAATTAAGTGTAAACCTTCTTATACACACATCAACAATGAGTGTTCATGCATGTGTGCCAGCAAATACAAGTATTTATTACAAACCAAAATTATTCAATATATTCTATCTGCTTGGAAGCAGAAAACTTACATTATTTTCATACTAAACCTTTTTATTTCTTGCCTTTTACTATAGGCACAGTACACTCATCAAAGCACTCCCTCCATCAATGTTCACCCCACATATTTATTCTTGTTCCTAGCCTCTTTTTTAACATCTGTTTTTCAACTGGGGAAAAAAAAAGTTTCTTTTATCTCATTTTACCAAGGAAACACATCCTTCATAAAATGAAAGCAAAAATATCAACAAAAAAATCCCTATCTATATGCATACTGATATATATATATATATACACACACACACACAGATATATAAACTGAATAAACACATAAATAATACTTCATTCGCAAACTTTACATACAAATATCCATTATAAAAATACACTTGCACTTATTGATATACACCCACACATACACCAGTATCACATGTCTCTATCTACTCCCTATTACTCAACTTCCTAATAGTTTCCCCGCCAAAAACCCGCACGCCAACTCAAACGGCGCGAAAAAAACCTTGCAAAGAGGAGATGATGGACCCAGCTGGCCAGCAATAAAGTGATCGAAAAATGTGAGGACAAGGTAAAAGAAATAATGTTCAGTTCCAAACTTCTGCAGTCACCCAGCCACTCCAGTTTTTGACAGCCTCCAACCACAGTACATTGTTTCCCTCGCCAACAACAATAAACCTGACAATCATAAATTCCTTAAGTTATAAACACTGCCGGGGAAATTACCGTCTCTCTTTCTCTTCGCATCGCATGGTAACTTATGGGTGTATTTATGGTTGCAGGCTACGCGCAATATCTTTTAGGCCTACATATGGATTTTTCAACACTTTTTTCCTCTCTTATACAAAAATTTTATACCTAACCAAAACCGTATCCCATTCTCTTTTGCACCTATGAAACTTACTTGGGCTATCTCTCTTCGACTAAAATGTTTAAACATTTAAGAATAGAATTCAATAAGAAATAATTGATGTAGTAAAGATTAAAGTAATTTAAAATGAAAATAAAGATATACAAAAAAAAACTGAAACATTTTAAAAATTAATCAAGAAATAGAAGAAAAAAAATAACGGCCATTAAGAACAGACAGAGACAGGAAATAAAAAAACAAATCAAGAAATGGTTCAACAAATCATCAAAAAAGCAAAATATAGGCTTCTTTCTTTTATGTACCTTGTCCCTTCAGGACGTAGGCGATCATGGCCTTCCATGTCTCCCTATCCCTGGTGGCTCTTAGCACGCTTTCTCCTGTAACGTCTCTCAGCCCCCGTTCTGTCATCTACCTGCTCAGGCCTTTTAAATATGTTATCCACTGCTTTCCTCTGTCTCTTTTTCCCTCTATCTGGCCTGTTAGTATCAGGATCTCCAAGCCCTCCTTCATCATTGCATGTCCCAGGAACTTTAGTTGTCTCTTCTTGATGCTCAATATTAATTTCCTTTTCGTTTCCATCATAATCCCCCAAAAATATAGGCAGGGAATGGAATAAAACAAATAAGTAGAAAACAGAAATAAATGCAAATGATAAATGAAATTCTAAAAGAAGAAAATATTTCCCTTCAGTTAAAATGAGTTCTTTAATATTTTTTTTTGTCTGTGTAAAAATGTAAAGGATTGAAATATCAGCAGAATAAAGCCATTTCCCCATAACTTTTAAAATGTGATCTTCATATGAACAGAATAATGGACACCAAGGGAATTATTATTACAACCAGAAAATAGTATTAAAGTCCCAAAGTTTAAGAACAAAGCATGAAAAGGAGAGAAAAAAAAAATGAAAGTCTTGTGGTAAATTTGGATAGTAACAAACAGCAATATGAGTGTTCTTGAGCACACTGTGACACAGATAACAACAGAAATAAAAAAAAAATTCAACTGCCAACTCCACCTGCACAGAATAGACAAAATGAATAAAATGACCACCAACCAGGAATTTTTAGAAAGTATCTTGGCTTTCTACCTGCTTAATGTTCAATATTCATATTATTTCCTTTTTTCTACTAATCTAATTTTTGTTTTACTTTATTCCTAACTATTCTCACTTTTCAATGCAGCCTCTCTCTCTCTCTCTCTCTCTCTACATGATCTTCGTCTGTTTTTAGGGTTAGTGCCAGTCAGTTCAAGATCTGACTGACAGAGATACAGTTAGTTTATCATATATATATATATATATATATATATATATATATATATATATAAGATATATTGATTGTCTGTTTTGTGTCTGTCTGCCACTCTATGTAAACGCCCGTCAGATCTCAGATATCAAATATAGCCGGCACACACACCTAACTAGAAACTTATTTGCAAATTATCACACAGATTTTGTCCAGTGCAAACGGTTGGTGAATGAGGTGGGGAATAATGGCAGTGAGCAGACGGATGGGAAAACGGGTTTGGAAGCTGTCAGAATGTTACGGACACATGTACGATACATAAATAATTGCCTGTGGCCAGAAATTCACATAGATTTGGAGGAAGTAGGGTAGGGACTAAGAAGGAAAGGGGATGAAGGGAGATAACTCAGGCTTAGCACATGCGACTCAAGGGTCAGTACAGGTGGCAGTTCTTCATTGGCTGCATTCTCCATAGTTTGGGAGTCCGGCACAGAAAAGCTATAAATATGCGCACGCAAAGATATTTTTACGTAAGCAAAACTAAAACATTGATAGGCGTGCTGTTGTAATCTATTCACCTGTGAATATAATCCGTAAAAATACACAAGAAAATATATCACTTCTTTTTATAGGTAATAAACACCGATATCTGGATAATATATATATATATATATATATATATATATATATATATATATGGACGTGTGAAATTAATTTTAGGATGTAACACACGCAAAAATGAGAAGAGAGATGAAAACAGAAAGAGAGAGTAAGATAAATGCATACACATACATGATTGAGACACAAACATACACACATGTAGAAATATATATATGGGAATGGTAATTTTAGACATTTCCTTATTAGGAAAATTTGGTATTCACTGACAAAACAGCCAGTACTTCTATTGATTTATAAAATCTTTCTCGCAAAACATTTTTTTCTGGAAAACAGGATTCTCAAATCCAGTTATTGTAGTTTCCAGTAATGATGGAAGTTTCCTTCCTAATCTTTTGTTTAAGATAGTATGGAAAGTGAACATCTTGATTATGTCATTGCTTTCTTTTCGAGTTATGTGCTATTCATTTAAGTTGTTGCTGTTGCTGAAAGTCTTCATGTGATGCAGCTTATCTGATTTCTTGTTTCAAGCCAATATCCTCTGCACCACATCGCACATCCACACAAATAAGCAAGAAAAAAATGAAGATACACATATGGATGAAAATGGATGCACAAATGTATATACAGAGACAATCATACATATGGATTCTTATGCATGCAAACACACACACACACACACACACACACACACACACACACACACACACAAGATGCTTTTCCCAAATTATGACATTTGGTCATTTAGTCAAATTTTGGGAAGTTGCTTTGGTCAAGAATCGCTTTTCTCTGTCTTATATATATATATATACATACACACACACACATATTTACATGTCCATCTATATATAAGCAGACACACACACACACAGACAGACACATATACACATCCATGTGAGTGTGTAGACGGACAGATCCTTGCATTGAGAATGACATAAAATTTCAGTAAATTCTAACTGAACAATATGCACAAGTAAATTGTTAAAAACCATCCGTTCCCTTTCTTCATACTACCACTTTTTTTTCTTTTTCTTCCTTTTTTGTTAGATAGGAGTTTTACATTTCTTAGCTTCATACTGGCCATAGCTCCTATAAAAAAAGCTCATTCATCCTTTTCCAACCCTCTCCAAACTGGTTTTGGATTCAGAGTTTTCCATACCGTAGACTGGTTGGCAACCAAGAATATAAGATCGAGTCTTTCCTGCTATTTACCCACAATCAATTCATACATTTTCTAAGAGTATCTGTTCACAAGTAAATGAGTCAAATTTGGCTGAAATTTGAACCTGGTTCTTCAATTTCTCATTCAGTGTGCTTATTCATTTTACCACTTGTACATCCAAGCTTAAAGCATCTGTTATTCTCAAGCAGACATCCAAGCTAAGTGTGGCTTAACTTCAGTGATCAGATGAGAAACAGTATTTCAACATAATTATATATATATATATATATATAAAATAAAATAAGTTTTCAATATTTTTATATTAGCTCTGTAATTTTAATTACATTGAGCTCTCCACCTGTATCATTTTTTAATATTAATTAGGATCAGGTTTTTGGGATTTACCTTCCTACTTTTCCATTTGGATTAAAGTTATTTAAAAAAAAAAAAAATGCGCTAAAAAGTCTGCCTACTTCCACCGAACACCCACAGCCCAGGGGTAGAGTCGCTGACTGACGCCATTTTGGTCGGGTTTCAATCCCGGGTAAGAAAGCAATCGGAGTCTAACCATACTGATGAGCTGTGATAAAGCAAAACAGATCTGTCTGTGGATGACAATATATATATATATATATAGTCATCCAGAGACAGTCCTGTTTCGCTGTATCACAGCTCATCAGTATGGTTAGACATCTGAATGTCTCCAACTAGAATTGAAACCTGACCAATCTGACATTAGTCAGAGATTCTACCACTAAATATATTTTAATAGCAAATGTCCTTGTATGCTCCCTATATTATATAAAAGTGATGACAAAGCCATTCTTTGTATATTTTTTGTTTATCAGCAAGCAATATTCAAACTAATAATATGGCTTACATTTCTCTAGGTCAACTGCTGATGTGTTAACATTTATTGCTGAAAGAGTCTAAAAAGCTCTAGATAAGAATGGTGAACCTTAGGCTGTTGTTTTGAACATCTTGAAAGTGTTTGACAGAGTTTGGCATTCTGATTTTCTTCACAAGTTGAAAGGTTATCGTAAGGACAATATTTTGATCTGATACAATCTTTCTTAACAAGTTGGGAAATGAAGAAACCACTTTTCTAGACATTTTTTGCATTAATCTATATGTCCCCCAGAGCTCTATCCTTGGACGTACTTTGTTACTAATTTTCATCAACACCCATCCAAATGTCATGAGTTCTCAAATCAGTATCAATACTAATGACACAACTATTTACTCCTGTCTTAAATTGCATGTCTGATCAGTTAGATAAGGTCAACTTGGCAGCTGATCTTCAAAATAACCTACAGTCTATTGTTAACTAGAGCAACAAATGGCTTGTTAAGTTTAATGCAGCCAAAATAAAACCTTATCTCTTTTCATCATCTTAAAGAAACTTTTTTGACTTCCACCAGCATGGCTGATACAAACCTCCAGGTGAGTAACTCATTATGCTTTTCCAGATAAATGTTTTCCACTGGTATTAAGTGAAAAGATTATGTTGAATTAATTGTTAGGTCTGCTGCTAGATAAGGATGTAGAAAAACAAATTGTTTCTCTAAATGAGTATAAAGATACACACACACACACAATAAATATGTCCATCTAAATATTTATCTCTATATGTGTGTGTGTGGGGGGGGGGGGGGGGGGGGCTTTGTATGAAGGGGTGTTGAAAAATTACTAGCCCACCAAAAACCCTTAAAAAAAAAGAAGACCTGATATTCATTGATATTGGTTAGAGTTTGAGAAATGGGTCTTGTCAAAATGATTTCAGAACTCTTTTATAATAATCTATCTATCTCAGACTGTTCATATCAATCTATGTATATCTCAGGATATTCATACCAATCATACTATTCATGAATATTTATCTGTTCTGGACTATTTATATCTATCTTTATATATGTTATATGGTTGCTTGATGAAACCTAAGTGATCAAAACCTGAGTAGCAAGTAAGTGGTATGTGTTCTGTTCTTTAACATATCATTAGCTCTGCATATTTAATTAATTTGCGTTTGGTGTACATTGAGTACTTTTTTGAACTACCATCTGCTGATCCAACCAGGTGCTATTTGACTAGTGTGAATATATATATATATATATATATATATATAAAGATGATATGACTATGCCCAGTCAATTGACAAACTTCTCTACACTAATCCTATTAATTTTTATCTCTATTTTGATATCTGCGTGCCGAAATATCTTTTTGCCATTAAACCACTGAAAAAACAGCAATCTTTGCACCAACCATTACCACAACTCAACAATATATATATATATATATATATATATATATATATATATAATTTGTAAGCACGTTCAAAAAAAATACCTGTTATGTGAGCATTCAAAAAATCTCATAATGTGAACTTTCTTAAAAAAAAATGGTAAAATCAGTTATTGCAAATTGCCTGAAGACGTCATATGGTAGAAACCTAGGTCACATAATAACTTGCATACAAATTAAATATATTCAAATGTTCTACAAGATAATTGTATTGAACACTTTTTAATACAACTTTGTACTGGTCTAATTTAATTATGTCCAAAATATATATATATATATATATATATATATGATAAAATACAGTCTTAATGTATGCTATATTTATGAGCTAGTGCATAATATCTGGGGATAAAATGTATGTAAATTTAAATCAGAAACAGATTTTTGCCTCTGGGTGTTGACTTCAATGTCCCCTTGTGTGTGTGTGTGTGTGTCATTTTTTTTATCAATTTAAAAGTTATTTCTAGTGAATACCCATATTTGAGTTGATACACTATTTATTGGAAACAATATTTTATTTCATCTTACAGCTTGAATATTCAAGAAATCTTGAAGAAAAACGAACCCTCAAACCTGCATCTATCTTTGAAGGAGAAACTATCGATAGATCTGATGTGCTTTAATCAACTCAGCTATGATGGACATTGGGATTAAGCAAGGCTATATATTACTGTTAAGCCAATCTTTCTTATTCAGATTCCTGAAAGTTTATAACAGCTCAATTTCATATGTGAAATGTAAACAAAAGAATTTCTAAAGAAATAATGGATTTTTACTAATACAACAACTTAATTGCAAGTCTTTCGATTTGTTGTGGAAAACAAATGTTTAACTGCAGACTTATTGCAGTACTTACATTTCTTTCTATCTAAAACTTCTGAGTAAATGGCTTCTTAACTTGCACTTCTTGTTTATGTAGTGCTTATCTGGTCTGTTATTTTCTTGTCAAGTATAATATTAAAAAATTGAAATGCAATAACAAACATCATCTCCACCTCTGTGAAACCTGTTCTTTTAAAGTTCTCTCTCTTTCCACAACATTTTCTCAGTAACCCCTTCCTCAAAATATGTTGCTTTCTGCAGCATATATTGAAGAAGGAGGGCTGGTAAAATTTGACGCACACGGGTAATATTCAAGGCAAAATGGCAAAAAGAAGGCAGCAGATTAGCTACTTACCAATCTTTGTGAATGGATAGTAGAATGGAGTGGTAAAAAGAGAAACATTAATAAGAGCTGCATTTGACAGGAGGATGTGAAGAGCCATGATCCATCATGCCCTGGAGGGATATGGCACATACAAGAAGACACATATACATACATATAGATCTACATACATGTATAAAATATACACACATACATATTAACATAGATATACATACACCTATATATATACATATATAAATATACATATTTATTTTTCATAAGAAAACAGATATACATACATATATGTGCATACATAGATATTAATATATATACATATTAACATATATATATATATATATATATATATATATATATATATGCATATTTATACATATAAAAACACATACCCACACATGCATGTATATATATGTGTGTGTGCATGTGTGTGTGTGTGAGTGGCTATGTATGAAGGGGTGCTGAAAAGTTACTGGCCCAACAAAAAAGCCTTAAAAAAGAAAAAAATCTGATATTCATTGATATTGGTTAGATTTTGAGAAATGGGTCTTGTCAAAATCATTTCAGAACTCCTTTATAATAATCTATCTTTCTCAGACTGTTCATATCAATCTATATATATATCTCAGGATGTTCATATCAATTATACTGTTTATGAATATCTATCTATCCAAGGCTATTCATATATATATATATATATATATATATATATATATATATATATATATATATAAATCTAAATCTAAACTTATTTATAAATGGAACTTTGTCTCTGTGTGTCTGTGTGTGTGTGTGTCTGTTACCTATAGACTCCGAAATGGCTGAACCGATTTTCTTGAAAATTTACACAGTTGTATTATAAGTGTCTGCAAGTGTTCTTAGCTAGGTTTTGTGTCAAGGTACCCCCAATAAATATCAAAAATCGATAATCGAAAAAATCGGGTTATAGAAGGAGTGGTCTGATTTTAATCAAATTTGATACACTCATAGACAAAGACATAAGAAATGATATTCAGAGGTTTCAAGATTGCAGTTCTTACAATAGTGCAGAAATTGATAATATATATATATATATACATAATATACATATACATATATATAAGGAAAGATGTTTGTGTGTGTGTCTGTTTATCTGCCTGTATGTCTGTATTTTTTTCAGCCCTTTTATTTTACTTTTTGCTTCGGACTTGGCTCTAAGTAGGTATAATTGTAGTTATTAGTCCCAGCCATGATATCATTTACTCAGAGGACTTATTTATCCTTCAAAATTCAGTTTATGATGAAAAAACTTATTTGATATCAATAGCAGGAAATCAAAATTTGACTTACATCCATTCATTTTTCTTTCAGTCTACAGTTTCGCTTTAACTGGAAACAACTATTGCTTTTTAGTCTTTCGTGCCAACGTCCAAAGAGTTTGAACTCCAGGACAATGGATTAGTTTTAAAGCTTTCATTACACCCGAGCAACGCTGGGCTATACTGCTAGTATATTTATGAATTAAAGTTGATATGACTATGCTCAGTTAATTGACAAACTTCTCCTCATTAATCCTATCAATTTTTTATTTCTATTTTGGTATCTTCTTGCCAAAATATCTTTTTATCATTAAACCACTGAAAAACCAACAATCTTTGCACTAACCATTATCACAACTCAAATATATATATATATATATATATATATGATAAAATATAATATTAATGTATGCTATGTTTATATACTAAACAGCTCAATATCTGGAGTATAGTGTAAGTAAGTTTAGATATGAAACAGACTTTTGCCTCTGGGTGTCGACTTCAATGTCCACTTGTGTGTGTGTGTGTGTATATATTTTTTTATCAATTTAAATGTTTTTTCTAATAGGTACCCATATTTGATTGATGCTCCATTTATTGCAAACAATGAATAGCAGAACGAATTGGCAAAAAGACAAACATTAATAAGAGCTGCATGTGATAGGAGGTTGTGAAGAGTTGTGATCACCCATGCCCTAAAGGGATATGGCACATGGAAGAAGATATATATATATATAGATCTATATACATATATGAATATACACACATACATATTAACATAGATATACATACACCTATATATATATATATATATATATATATATATAAATATATATATAGACATATATATTAATATAGATATACATACACATATATATGCATACATAGATATTAATATACATACATATTAACTTATATATACATACAAAATATATGCATATTTATACATATAAAAACACATACACACACATTCATGTATATATATATATATATATGTGTGTGTGTGTGTGTGTGTGTGTATGTGTGTATTTATATAAGTATGCATATATTTTGTATATAAATATGTGTGTGTGTGTATGTGCATATGTATGCATTTGTATATGTATAAGTATGCATATATTTTGTGTGTGAGTATATTGTAGGCATCTAAACATGTGAAGCCAAATCTGAAGCTGACCACTCGTCTACTGGTCTCTGGTTCATTGCCATATAAAAGGTTATAAAATGTCTATACACAAGTCCATCAAACCACAACGTTCCAAGTACAAGATCAATACTTGCCCAACTTTTCAACCATTGATACATTTTATTCTCTACATCAGACAAACAATCACTAAAAAGAAAAATAGAAATGGAGAAAAAATATCAAAAACAAAAACAACAACAACAACCACCAAATAACCCAGCAGAACAAATAATAAAACCTGGACAAACAAATCTTGTATATTTTTAGCTTCTAAAATGCATTGGTTCTTGACCCTTCAGTTTTTACTTCTGATATATCGCTCTACTTAAAATGCTATATGCAATGTTAGAAACCATAGAGGAAGGTAGCGATATTGCAAAATACTGCTAAACTGTAGTTTAAAAATAGTTTTAAAGAAAACCCAAAAATTCATTCATCTCAAAAATCAAAAAGAATAAAAATGGAAAGTTTATTTTAGGCACTGTTCTATTAAGTCTTTGTGAATGTGTTGTTAGATTGTCTGGTTTTGTGCTTGTTGCCAAGAATTATAAACTGTGAGTGGCACCAAAGAATAAAGAAATTTAAAACAACCATGGTTGGGTGGAAGGAAAGGTTCAATATATATTTTCAAAAAATGGAAAATTAGTACATTTTTTAGGAGAATTTTAATTTAAACCTTATAAATAAATATATATTTCCTACCATAAATTCTACATTTCTTTCCATATTTTTTAAAATTTAAATTATCCTATTTTTCAGCAAACAATACATTCAAATTACATTATTTCTTCGTCATATGCAAGAGTTGTTTTTAGTAGGGGGACAGGATACACTAAAAAATATTTTTGTTCGTCTTCAAGATATACAAAAAATTAACTTCTCAGTAAAATACCATACAAGATACATTAAAAGACAATAAATATCAGGACCTTAAATATTTTTAATTTGACAATTATAAACTCTTTAAACCCTACTGAAATATAATGTGTCTTAACAACCAGGACTTAATATCTGAGTATTTATCCAAGATCCCCACCACTACTAGGCTTAATGCAACATAAGGTCAGTTCTTTAACATGGGGAAAAGGGATAAAATTTATCCAGTGCCTGCATACAACGACAATGCACTATGCATTGTCGTTGCATTGTCTGTGGCAGAGCCATCAAATTATATTTCTTTCACATCTTGTATATATATATATATATATATATATATATATATATATATATATGGTGCAGTGGATATTGGCTTGAAATGAGAAATCAGAGAACCGAGTTCGAATTCCACTTGAATTTCTTGCATTCACTTACACACAGATACCCTTGGGAAAGGTATTAATCCATCTCTTCCTTCTAGCTATGGATCAAATAACAGAGCAGTTTGGGTTCTATAGCCTTGGTTGGCAACCAGTCTCCTGCAGAAATGAATGGCAACCTACTGTGGATAATCTGCCCAGTCAATCATGTCTCTTTCCAGACATGATTGCTGAAGTGTGTATCACGTATGGCACTTAACTCTCTTACACACACACACACACACACACACACACACACAACACACAAGATTCAATGAGTAAATTGTTGCCACTTTATGCTTTTAATTTTGTGCACTGCTTTTGGAATTTTATTGACAACACAATATATTAGCGTCAGTTGGGCCCCATGTGAGAAGAAGAGCACAATGATGCAATTCACTCTGCTAGAAATTTGGAAATGGCATGTTGTATTGCTTGGCATTCATGTCAGAAGCTCCAAAACAAATATTTCGGTGTTTGGAAGTCATTCTGAGGACAGTGCAGAGGATTCAGAAAGAGTTGGATGATATATCCAGTCAACATCATGCTGTTTAGTGTGATCACTAGCGATGGCAACATTATGGTTCTATTCATCTTCCCACAGGACCTCAGACTCAACATTGAGACTTACAACAAGTGCTTTGAGGAGGTAGTGCTGCCATAGCTGAAGAGTCTTGCCTAATAGCGAATACTGTATTGTTTCAAATGCAAGACAATCTAAGGGTAAAACATCTGTTATCTTTTGAATTGTTTGATCTTTCTAATGGTTCATTATTGAACTTTAGTCTTGATGGAGCATCTACATGTGCAAAAGTGTTTCCTTTCACATCCTTGATATCAAAGACAAAAGCCATGAGCTTTATGGCCCATCTTAAAATTCTAGAAAATGTAACTTTAGGCAACTTCTTCCTGGAGTTAAAAATAAACTGTAGAGGTTTATGGCCAGATTTAAGCAGAAACTCTCTGCTGAATAAAAACTAGTCAGCTCTATTTATACTCCATATGAGAAATAACAATTCTTTTTCAAAAGTTGAGTAGTTAGCCTCGGGTGATGTTAAACTTCTAGAAAAGTACATTATAAGATAATCTTGAAACAAAATCATTAATATGGCATGCTCACTTGCATCCATAGTTAAAGTCAATTCTTTTAGAGTCAAAAATTTGTACAACAGGGTTTTTTGTACTATTTACATTGCATTATTGTCCTCATCTTTATTGCCATTTTTACAACGTTTCAGCTGCTGTAAGTACCAGCCTTCTTCAGGTGCTAGGAATTTCAAACAAAACTCTGGGCCATGTGTCCTCATGATTTGGTTTGAAATTTCTAACACCTGAAGGCTGGAGTGTACAAAGACTGAAACGTTGTAATAATGGCAATAAAGATGAGGACAATAGTCCAAACGATGTAAATAGTGTAAATACTACCCCATCTCAGAAATATAGACAAACACTGGAGGTTTTTTTATAAGTTCTTTCTTTAAATTTCAAAAGGCTGTATCTTGCCACATGAGTCTATTTAAATTTGTTGTTCTTTTTTCTTAACTCCACAAAGGGTTCTATCAATTCACTATAATTTGGTAAATATCTGCTTTAAACATTGGGTAACCCTAAAAAAGATTCCAATTCTTTTTTATTTGTAGGTTTAGATACATCTGCTATTTTCTTGATCAAATTTTTGTCTGGTGAAATTCCTTCTTTGGAAATCTGATATCCCAGATATGTTATTGTGCCATAATTTAACACACATTTATCCTTGTTTATGGTCATCTCAACATTTTTCACTAAAATTTTACATTTTTTACAATCAATTTTTTGTTTTAGCCCTTCTCTACAGGTAGCACCAATACATATATCCCCACATATCTTTAAATCTCTATCTAGTTTTCATAAAACAACAATGAGTGAAATGCAGTTACTACTACCAGGGGAAACATGCTCTAAAATTCCTTACTCCACCATTGTTTTTTTTTAGCAACTACTAAAGATAGCATGTGAATGGACAGTCTATGAGACACAAAGTAAGAGGGGTGACTGTTTTCTTTTAATTGAATGCTCACTTTATATATTTTAACCTCCCTGTGTCATTACTCTACGACTTCACACAATTAATTAATTTGGTTGTATCCACTTTCAAGACATCTATTCCTGTGTCCAGGGAACAACCTAATATTTTGATGAAAGCGTTATCGATATGTCTTAGCTTAAACCAACTTTAATTTGGATTTGGATTTGCTAGTTTATTCTCAGATATCAATTGAGATTAGGATAACATCCCTAATGATATCTTCTTGCATAGGAAAAGTCATACCATTCAATTTAATTTCTTCTTTGGCTCTTTTTTCTTTATGTCTTTGTATCACAAATAAAGATGTATTTTCTTGGCTAAATTTTCTACCCTTTCTATTTTTCTTTTATACTTACACCCAAACTAGAAATAGTTTTTTCTTTTCCCAATTCCAGCATACTTGTTCTAAAGTTGGACCTTATTTTTTGTCCCACTCATGCTTTTTATCACAGTATTTGCATCACACAATGTAATTTAATATACTGTATATTTTGTTATTACTCTTAGATGGATGGAATTCTTCAGTTAATTCTACTTGTTGCATAAACTCTGGAGATGCATCAAAGGACATTTTAGTCAGTTGTAATGGTTCTAAAATTTTTTGCTGTGTGAAAAACTTACCATATTTATAAGTAGTAGCAGTCCATTGTCACAGTAGTAGAGGAGAGAAGAAAGAACACATTCTACTCTACAACAAGTTCTGAGAAAAATTACCTGGACTCACGAGATTTTTTCTGAGAAGAGAAAGCATTTCATGAAGAAATCCCAATGTCAAAATATATTTTACTGTCATTAAAAAATCAAGTTTCTACTCTGATTTCATCCCATTAAAGCTAACTGATAAGCAAGAGTGCAACAGCAATTCACTTGAATGACTGAGAAAAACAGATAGAAATATAAAACCACACATTGAAATAAATACACAGATGTCATTTTAACTCTTTCTTCATGGATATACTACCGGCCATAATTATTAGGCCACCCCATATTTTTTAAAAGAAATTATATATTTCTTACTATTTTTAGTTATTATTGCCAAATGAAAATAAAATGGTTCTTTTGTTATTATTACTTTGCAAAATTTTACAAGGCAAGGAAGCAAAGATGAACTCTTCTGAATCACCCTAAATTTTCTTCATTCTTTCATTGATGAAACTGCAAAATAAGTAATTATTAAATATTTATAAATTCATTTGATGCACATATTATTGTGTAATATTAACAAAAGAACCATTCTATTTTCACTTACAATTATTCATTTGGCAATAAATACTAAAAAATAGTATGAAATACATAATTTTTTTAAAACACTAGGGTGGACTAATAATTATGGTCAGTAGTGTAGTTGGGTATAGTTGTATGTTGTTCCTTTATACTAGTGCCTGAATTTCCCAACCAATTTTCCATATGCAAACATTGGAAGATTGTATAGCTTCAGAACTTTCTCCAGATACTAAACATAATATAAACATAAATATATTGGCTGAAAAATATAGGCAAGTAACTTCAGTTAGATGTTTGATTTTTTTTATGGCTTATCAAGCTTTTGCCGGTTATTTAAAGCCTGAAAATATTTTTAGATTGTCAGAATTTTGGGGATATAATAATGACTTACTGATACAAGTCCTACTAATCAACCCTTAGCTGTCGGGAAGAAGAACAGTATTCATAACTTTGAAAAAAGTATATAAATATAAGTGAATGTAACGAATCTAACTAGACTTGGAACTCGATTCTCCGATTGACAATTGCAAGCCATTATCCATTACTCCACTTGCACATCCAAGCTTACAGAAGCTGGTATTTCCAAGTGGTCAACTATCTAGGTACTGAACAGTTTTGATATTTCTTAATTATATATATATATATATATATATATTACAAAATCTTACAGAAAGTTGCAAAATGGTATGACCCAACATATTTATTTAAATTTATTTGTTTGAACATTATTTTTAATGGATACTTGTATTTGAGTAAATAGTCTGTTTTTCTAAAATTAAACATTACATTTATATATATATATTCAAAGGCCTGAATATTAGAAATAATTTTGTTAGGAAAATATCTAATTCCTGGCAGGATTCAAACCTCTGACTCTCTTATACCTGGGAGATGCTGCAAATAGATCTGATGTGTTTTACCACTCAACCAGAGAAGGATTCATGAAATGGCAAAGTCAACTTAATTTAAAACTTATTTACGACTTAATTCGACTTTGTCAAACCATGAAATCTTATGTATATACACATATATTGATATCTAAACAAAGTATTTATAATGGAAAATGTGAATACTCATAATTTTTAATTCTTTTCCAATAAAAATAACAAACAAAAATGTCACACTGTTAAAAGTCATGTGCTATTGTTTCTTACCAATAATTATAACATATTAGTTTTTTTTGTAACAGACATAACAAATAAAAAATGTCACACTGTTAAAAGTCATGTGCTATTGTTTCTTACCAATAATTATAACATATTAGTTTCTTTTGTAACAGACATAACAAATAAAAAATGTCACACTGTTTAAAAGCTCCGTGTCATTGTTTCCTGCTAATAATTACATTTGTTTCTCTTGTAACAGACAGAACAAATAGAAAAAAATCAGCCTTTAAAAACTGTATGCTAAAGTTTTCTGCCAATAATTACAACAATGGATTTTTTCTATCAAAAAAATGGAATAATTCATATCTAATATTCAGTATCAATCATCCATATTTGTTTCTTTCATAACAGACATAGCAAATAGAAAAGTTACCATCTTCAAAGCTGTGTATCATTGTTTTCTGTCAATGATTACAACATTCTATCAACTTAATAAAATAAAGCAAAAAAGTCAGTAATCACAAGTTCCCCACACTTTGTGACAGATTAAAAGGAGTTTGGCTTAATAAATAAAAGAATGCCTTCTGGCTGAGACAGCTATATATTTTTCCACTGGTGCTGGAAGTCTGTTTCTGAGTTTGGATAAAAGAAGAATTTCAGAAGAATATTTTTGCAACAAATAGACTTTACCAATTTGAAAGCTTAGCACCACAGAAAGCTTCTCTTTAACTGGTTTGGGAAGCTTAATGTCTAAATGAAAGTAAGCCGAAATATATGGAACCACATTTTCTTTGTCTCGGTTTATATTTTGAGAGCATCACATCATTTTGGTAAAGCTTTGTATCAATCAATCTAGATTTGGTCCAATGTGATTTTCTTCTCACAAAAATTAAAATTGTTGTTGAAAGAATGAGAAAGCAGATTAAGATTATAGCAAGACAGATGGCGGTGATTCTAAAATAGGGAACTGCAGAATTTGAAATGAGGAAAAAACACTAGAATGGAGACATTGCTCCAAGTGGGTGATCTCTGGGCTGGAGCTATCCTATCCTTCCTTTCCAGCCATGACAGATTTCAAAATTGTTTATGCTGTCTTGAGGGTGATGAATTACATTCGCTCCAACAGCCTTTTTCCCCCCGTATATGAAACATTTTAAGGCAATTGCTATGGAAACTGTTCAGACAAGCTACATCCCTTATTCTCACTAGTTCAGACCTTTATGGCTACGATGTGTCAAGCTGTATAAACATATTATATTCAACTTCAAATTAGGTTTAACATTTCATGGCTTCTTTCAATCATAATCAGTAACCAAACTTCTTTTATTGATCTGTTCATTTAAGAACTGAAATCTTTTATAGAAAAGCAATTTTAGAAACAAGAGATTTCTTCGTTATTCCCAACTTTTGTTCGTTTTTGTCATTAATAGATCAGACTTTTTAATTAATATGGATTCTTTGCCAAGCGCATTTTTACTTAAGCACACTTATCTCTAATGCATATGTAAGAGCAAGAGGATCAGCATATCAATCAGTGTCAGAGTTTGTAAGAGCGATAGCAAGAGGACCACAATGTAGATGTTTGACAGAAGTAAGACGATACGAAGATGTGCAAAGATGGGGTTGGGAATGACAGCCATAGGGGAATAAACTGTCAGTGTTATATATGTGTATTCATTTATATTCAGTAAGCCCTTATGTCTTAGTGATTTTATTGCCTTGTGTGGGGTGAAAAAAAAGTGTATCCATCTTTAAATTGTCTATGTATACACAGTATTTTTTATTTGTATAAAAATGTTTTTTGTTTATATCTATACATTTTTTTATTAATACAAACATTATTTATAATATTTGAGTTGCTATTTCTGTCATTTCTTTAATTTTCTTAAAATTAATAATGACCAGTCTAAAGTGAAAAGTCCTACAAAAGAAAGATTGTAGCTCTAACAGGAATTGGACTTGTATCCTCATAACATGCCACTGTCATTTGGGTCACAGGGTCAGTGCTGATAGAGCAAGGTTTGAATAACCAAAACCACTTTATATATATATATATATATATATATATATGGATTGAAATCTGACAAGATGAATATTAAAAAACAGGTAGGAACATTAAAGACACTTTTCCAACCTGTTCTTTACTTATTCTTTCTACTGAGCACCCATAGATCAGAGGTAGAATCGCCGACTGACACCAATTCGGTTGGGTTTCAATCCTGGGTTAAAAGCAATCGGATGTGTAACCGTACTGATGAGCTGTGATACACCGAAGCAGATCTGTCTGCGTATGACTATATATATATATATATATATATATTATAAATTATACTTTAGAACATGTACAAACTACAAGCTACTACAAAATTGTACATTTTGTTTCGACATTAAAAGAACAATGTCTCATCAGGTAGTTAATAATGAGGGTAATAAATGGTAATAAGGCTTGATTTAACTTTGATTAGACTGGAATCATTCATGGTCGAGCAGTCTAAGATGAAGCAGATCAATTGATGGCTTCTCCTATGTTGTTAGGGGTCACAAGTTTGAATCCTGCCTAATAACACATTTGCAAAACAACATTTATTGTTAATAACCAGGCCAGTGGAAATAGATATATAAATAAACTGTTTGATTAAAAACAGAATATCTACTCAAATACGAGTATTGATTAAAAATAATGTCAAACAAATAAATTATATATATATATATATATATATATATATATATATATATATATAAATTAGTTGTGAACAGAATTATTCACCCCCACTCATCTATAAGTACAAATAAAGCTTTAATATTTAAAATTTTCATAGAAATTTTATGTACATTCTTTCATAAATGATAAAATAATAGATTTGAAAGAATTTGCAGTGATGCCCACAACAAAAAATTTATTTTAATGTCAAACAACAATAAAAAAAAAAAACACCAAAAGAATATTTAACATGAGACAAAATTATTGGCCATCTTGCCCTTAATCAATTGCATAACCATTATTCTTCATTATTACCTTCAATCCTTTTTCAATAGTTCCTTAAATAATCAATACACACTCTGAAAGGTATTCTGCTCCATTCTTCTTTGGTAATAGCTTCTAATGCCTCTAAATTTGAAGGACTTCTTTCTCTTACTTTTTTCTTCAAATAAACCCATAAATTTTCAACAAGGTCGAGGTCAGGTCTTTGTGTGAGGTATGCCAATACCTCAATTTTGCTGTCATCTAAGTATTTCATAACAATTTGTACCATGTTTTTCAGGTCATTGTCATGTTGGAACATTCTAGTGACACTCACCCAAGACAGTTTTTATGAACTTTATTTTAAGAGGCTCATCCCTTGTTTCCTGTTTAGGATGCGGTTTCCGGTTTTCTCTTTTCCAATCTTTTCACTCTTTTCCTTTATTATTTTTTTTTTTTCAATTTGAGTAGATAGACTAAACTATCGCCTGGTTCACACTCCACCCACATCTATTGAACAGGTGAAGAGGCTCATCCCTTGTTTCCTGTTTAGGATGCGGTTTCCGGCTTTCTCTTTTCCATTCTTTTTACCCTTACGTAGCCCCCTGCGCATCAGTGGCGTTACCGCCTTGCTTGGGGTGATATGATTAAAAAAAAAAAAATATTATTTTTATATTATTTTTAAGAATAGTCAAATATTACTCTTTATACATGATACCATGTAATCTCACTATTTCTGCTGGTCGAGTAGCAATAAAACATCAAGTGAGCAGAATGCTCCCATCTCTGTGCTTAGCAATAAAAAATAACTCCAATATTTACTCATTAAGGAATGACAGAAAATCAGGTCAGGGATACTAAAATCAAGCAGGTACAGAAATTTAAATAACTGGAAAGTGCTGGAAAGTGTTCTCACAGAGAGCAGAAAGTGCAACACTAAGATCCAAAGGTGTGTTGACATGGTCAAGGATGCATCTCACAATCTAAGCAGAGTTTGAATGACAAGAAAATTTTGTTGGAAACAAAGAAAAGAGTACTGAACTGTTACATGATGTCTCTCCTTCAATATTGCAACAAATACTGGACAATTTCATCAAAGATGAAGAAAAGAGTGAAGCAACCAAAATGTGGTTCTGCAGAAGGATGCCGAAAATACCATGAGTGAAACATGTGTGAAACAATGAGGTCTTGGAGTGGATGAAAATGAAAAGGAAACTTATACTTAACATCAGGAAGAGAGAGAGCTGGAGTTTCTGGGAAATGTAATGAGGAAAGAGGGCATGAAGAATCTGATACTCACAGGATGGACAGAGGGAGAGAAAGACAGGGAAAAGCAACACGTGATATGCTTGATGGGCATAAGCAAGTGGATAGCAGAGCAGTTTTTGGGAGAAATAACAAGAAAAAAGGTATTAAGAGCTACACGAGAGATGTGGAGGGCCATGATCACCTATGTTCTGAAGGGAGATAGCACATAGAAGAAGAAGCCATTCACTGCATAAACACTCCAAAGGTAACGTCTAACTTTGTTGATGATGATCAAAGGTACTCAGAACATTACACACAATTTCTGCAAGTTCCTTTACAAGTTTCCACACAATATCAAGTGACTTACTCAATCCCAAACGGCTAAAAAGAAATTCTTTTTTTACGAACAAGTATGGCAAAGCCTGAATCATTGCCTTAGATATCTCCAAAGTGTTTGACAGAGTCTGGCATGCTGGCCTTCTACTCAAACTGCGGAGCTATGGTATAACTGGACATTTGTTTGACCTAAACCAGTCATTCCTCCCTAACCGCACATTGAAGGTGGTATTAAACGGACATGCCTCCCAAAACTACCATACTAACACAGGTGTCCCTCAAGGCTCTATTCTTGGTCCTACGCTCTTTCTGATGCTATAAGATCCAAAGTAGGCATGTACACTGATGACACCACAGTTTACTCTCGCCTCGATCAAAAATCTGGTGTGGGCGACAAAGTGAACCTCCAATCCGTAGTGGACTGGGGTAAGAAATGGCTCATAAATTTTAATGCTTCCAAAACAAAGCTGCTATCTATTAACCATCATAGACAACCGCACCTACCACCCATTAGCATGGAACAGGCTTGCCTCCCAGAGAGTAAAACACTACGCCTCCTTGGCCTCACACTCTCAGTGGACCTCAAGTGGAATGACGAAATTGAAGCCATTGCTAAATCTGCTGCTATGAAAGACGGTTCTCTGTGCAGGGCCTGGAAGTTTTTCCTGCCTGAATCTATCCTGCACATATATAAATCTACTATCCACCTGTGTATTGAATATTGCTGCCACAGCTGGTCAAGTACCCCAGCTATTCTCCTTGAGGTTCTTGACAAAATACTACTGCAGTCACTCTCTCACTGGCATGACATGGCTTCTCTGTGCCTCTTCTATAAATACTTTCATGGCTTCTGCTCCGCTGAACTTAGATCACTGGTGCCCGTTAGGTACGAATTTGCATGAGATACTAGATTAGCAACTAGGTCCCACCCTTTTACAGTGAAACAGATAAGATGTAACCACAATTTCTACTCGAACAGCTTCTTTTCTAGCACTTCCCGCCTGTGGAATTCCCTTCCACAAGACTGCTTCCCCGACGGCTACAATCTCCCAGAGAGTAAAACACTATGCCTCCTTGGCCTCACACTCTCAGTGAACCTCAAGTGGAATGACGAAATTGAATCCATTGCTAAATCTGCTGCTATGAAAGACAGTTCTCTGTGCAGGGCCTGGAAGTTTTTCCTGCCTGAATCTATCCTGCACATATATAAATGAGGTGTAGTGTTTTACTCTCTGGGAGGCAAACCTGGTCCCTGCTAATAGGAGGTAGGTGCGATTGTCTCTGATGATTAATTGATAGTAGCTTCGTTTTAGAAGCATTAAAATTTACTAGCCATTTCTGTGGTGTCATCCCTACTTGGGATCTTATGGTACCAGGGAGATCATTAATGTAGAACAGAAAGAGTGTAGGACCTAGGATAGAGCCTTGAGAGACACCTGTGTTAGTATGGTAGTTCTGGGAGGCATGTCCGTTTAATACCACTTTCAATGTGCGGTTAGATAGGTATGACTGGATTAGTTCAAACAATTGTCCAGCTATACCATAGCTCCGCAGTTTGCATAGAAGGCCAGCATGCCAAACTCTGTCAAATGCTTTAGAGATATCCAAGGCAACGGTTCGGGCGTCACCATTCCTGTCAAGTGCCTAATATACGTACTCGGTGATGGTCGTTAGCATATCAGCAATAGACCTGGTGAAGCAGAAACCATACTGCTTGTACGAGAGGAGTCTGTGTGCTGTGAGATGCTGAACCACCTCGGCATTGATAATGGCTTTGAACACTTTGCCAAAGATTGGAAGAAGGCTGATAGGTTGGTAATTTGCAGGGTCCAAGGGTTCTCCAGTGTTTTTAAATATAGGAACCACAGAGGAAGATTTCCAACAGGCAGGAAAGCAGGAAGCAGATAGGCAGAAGTTGTAGAGCTTAGAAAGTACAGAGGAAAGTTCAGGGGCACATTTCTTTAAAACTATGATTGGGATTCCATCCCCTCCACTTGCTTTGTGAGGGTCAATTTCGAGATTATCTTAGAGACAAGCGAGGGTGTAATATGGATGTCATTCAGTTGAGCATCAGTTCTAGGTGGGAAGTCGGGTGTAGAAACTCCAGACGAGTCCAGTCTCGAATTATTCGAGAATCTGCAGGCAAAGCATTCAGCCTTGTCCGCTGGGGAGGTGAGGACCTCAAATTTGTTTATGGAAATATCTCTCAGAAGAAACAGATAAAGCCAAGATGAAACAAAAACAATCACTTAATAGAAAAGATATCTGAGTGCATCACATGAAAGTCTTGAACAAATAAAACTACAATCTAAGAAATTTAACAGTAAAGAAACTGACAAATGGTTTGTTTTGCTCTGGAACTAATTTTATCTAAATACAAATAAATATTTTATTGGTATACATTATTAAAATGACTAAGGGAAGTAATCACTCACAAATTTACTAACTTAAGGTGATTTACCTCCCTTCAAAAGAATGGGACTGGAAATACATAGATAAATACACATTGATAATTATTATATGTTTTTTTAAGAACAAAGTTGGGAGTACTTAATATTATGAGTTTTTTTTTACATACTTCAAGGTAATAAATAACATTGTTTGAAACAGCTTGAACAGGTTAGCATTTCTTTGATATATCAAATCAGTAACCAAATGCCTTTACTATTCTCTTTTAAATAACTTAAAACAAACCAACCCAAGTGTACCAGGTTTGTGAAAAATAAGAACCAGTCTTCAATGAAAAGGAATAAGTATAAAAAGCATCACTCAGCAAAGATGACTGTGCTGTTTAAAAAAAAAAGTTATCATCTTCTAAACATGAAGAAATCAATAGTCTTTGAGAAAATCAAGCACTGAGAACATCTAGCAAGTCTTGAAAACAGATAGCTAAGAGTAAGGGTTGGACATGAGGGGTGTATTTTCTTTCCTTTTTTTTTCTTTTTGTATTTAAACCAATTTTGTTTATGGAGTAGTTCTTTTCAATCTTCCTTGTTCTTTTATTCCTGATTTCTCTCTAGAAGAGGATATAAGCGTCTGAGAACAATGGCGGGAAACAGCTGTGAGAAAAATGGCATAGTTTGAGTTTAAACAACAAGTCTGTGATAAAATGGCTAAGTAGTAGATTCTCAGTGGGCATTTAGATAAAAACGTAAGCGATTTCTAATGTTCGTCAGAGCTGCAGCAGGAAATTCTCTCCAAAGGAAAAGTTAAAGTGAAAAGAAAAGTTGGGGAGTAAAAAAAAAAACAACCGGGCATGGTATTTAGAGTTCAATAATACCATAAAGAGGAGGAGGGGAAAAGGTTAAAGACCATGGCTTATTCTTGACAGAGAAGCTGCAAAAATAGGGAGAAAGGAAAGAAAAAAACTGAAAAGAGAAAAAGTGAAAGAACAAGAGAGAAAGAGCAAAAGAATAAAACAAAAAGATAGACCAAGATGGCTGAAATGACAAAAGGAAAAAGAGAGATGGACTGAAAGAGGCTAAGTCATACACAGAGAAGTGGACAAGAGAAAAGAGTGAGATAGAAAGAAAGAGAAGACTGAAATGGATAGATATAAAGGTTCATTGTAGAAGAGACTAATATGTAGAAAAAAGATAAGGAGAGAGAACAAGATAGGTTTTTCTCTAATGACAGATTAATCAATAGAGATGGAGGGAGAAAGAAAAATCAAGACAGATATTTTAAATTTCTAACAGACATTCTTCAAATGTTCCAAGTTGTCAGTGATGTTTTCTTGGCTTCATTAAAAGTTCCAGGTTTTTCAACATCAGCCTCTTTCCACCAGATAACCATACTCAAGTTGATCAAATACAAACTCGTATGCCAGTGGTTGCGTACTATGAATTCTTTGGGCATGCTTCTTTTAGCAATTTTAAAAAAATGTTTTGACTGTTCTATGACCAGCCAAAGAAATTTGTCTAAACAAGTATATTATTCTCTGAGACTTCAATACATACATATATATATATATATATATATATATATATATGGATATATACTAGCAGTATAGCCCTGCATTGCTCGGGTGTAATGAAAGCTTTAAAACTAATCCATGGTTCTGGAGCTCAAACTCTTGGACGTTGGCACGAAAGACTAAAAAGCAATAGTTGTTTCCAGTTAAAGCAAAACCATAGACTGAAAGAAAAATGAACGGATGTAAGTCAAATTTTTATTTCCTGGTATCAATATCAAATAAGTTTTTTTCATTGCAAAATGAATTTTGAAGGCTAAATAAGTCCTCTGAGTAAATGGTATCATGGCTGAGACTAAGAACTACAATTATACCTACTTAGTCCCAAACCCGAAGCAAAAACTAAAATAAAAGGGCTGAAAAAAATACAGATATACAGGCAGATAAACAGACACACACAAACATCTTGCCTGTTATATATATTTTCTGTAACCTTGAAACTTCTGAATATCATTTCTTATGTCTTTGTTTATGAGTGTATCAAATTTGATTAAAATCGGACCACTCCTTCTATAACCCGATTTTTTTTATTTTCAATATTTATCGGGGCTACCTCAACACAAAACCTAGCTAAGAACACTCACAGATGTGTATAGTACAACTGTGTAAATTTTCAAGAAAATTGGTTCAGCCGTTTCGGACTCTATAGGTAACAGACGCACACATACAAAGTTCCATTTATAAATAAGTTTAGATTTAGATTAAGATTAATGATTCATAATTGATAATTAGTAATTAATAAATAATTTTTAATTTTAATTTCTTTTATATAAATTATTTTTTAGAAAGTACAAGTAATATCCCTTTATGTTCAATATGAAAGATTAATATTAACAAAAATACTTATATATATATATATACACACAAATCCCATTTATTTTAAAGGACAAATATGATTTTTAAAAATAAAATAATATTCATAAGCCCAGTATAATATATGACTACAACAACATTATGATAATTAAGTATGTTTATTAAAATTTAAATTAAATAATGGTCAGTCTATACTCAGAACCTGAAGATCATCAACCTTGCGAGGGCCGCCTTCAACCGCCTCCAGAAGTGTCTCTGGTCAAGGCGGGAGATCGCCCTGCGTACAAAGAGCCGCGTCTACCAAGCTGTTGTGCGATCCATCTTGCTGTATGGCTGCGAGACGTGGCCGGTGCGCGTAGCGGACCTCAAGAGGGTGGAGGTCTTCAACAATGACTGTCTCCGGCGCATCCTGCGTTTCCGGTGGATTGATCGGGTGCGGACATCGACCCTTCGTCAAGCATGCCGTCTTCAACCGATACCGGCTGCTCTCCGACTCCGTCGACTGCGTTGGTTCGGCCATGCTGCGCGCTGTCCTCCGGGTGAGCTGATTCGCGACTGCCTCTTCCCGAGGCCCCTACCGGGCTGGCGCAAGCGTGCGGGGGGTCAGCTGAGGACGTGGGCAGCCACGCTGAAGGGGGACATGGAGCCGATCATGGGCCCAAATGTCGTGGGATTTCGGAGGTGGAACCGGGACTGGGCAGAGATCGGAGTGGAGCTGGCTCAAGATCGCCGATCGTGGGCCGCCGCTGGGAGAGACGCTTCAAATGTTCTTGGGGATGCCGGCTCAACCCGTCCTGGGTGAATGCCGCTACAATACAATAAATAATACAGAACCTGAAGAACTGATGTGGTATCTGTGTAGCAGACAAAGGAGTTAAAACTACAATGTACACACCATATTGGCTTTTGAAAATGACTGGAAAATTGAAAGTTCTTAAATGAAAATAGTTAAATATGATCTTCAAACAGTTTTTCCACAACTTTTGGCATAATACTCAACACCTTATCTGAAAGTTGGAAAAATATAATCAAAAATTAAACAGCAAAATTTTGTTGGTTCTTTATAACCCAGCTTGTTTAGATTAATAATTTCCATACCAATATATATATATATATATATATATATATGATGATGCATAAAATTTAATTATTGTAAGGATGGTAGTAAATGTTTGTCAACTCATGAATTCAGCTGAATTCATTGCATTCACTTACGCGCAAATACCCTTGGGAAAGGTATTAATCCGTCTATTCCTTCCAGTTATAGGTTAAATAACAGGACAGATTGGGTTCTATAGCCTTGGTCAGCAACCAGTCGACTGCAGAAAGCAATGGCAACCTACTGTGGGATAATCTTCTGCCCAGTCAGTCATGTCTCTTTTGAGACATGATCACCCAAGCGTGTATCACATATGGCACTTAACTGACTGACTGAAGGAATATGTAATTCTTGTCAAATTAAAATATTTCAATATTTTTTAATGTTTCCATTGAATTGATCAAACAAAGATAACACAATCAAAAATATAAAATTGTTTGAAGAAGTTGATGTAGTCTTGCTGAAATCTGTAGTAGTTACAAAGCTGATGTTGTTAAAGAAATTGATGAAATTTGTAGTAGTATACAAAGTTTGCTTATGCCTAGCAGTCTTGTAAGTCTTGTAGCAGTCGACACTAATGTTTCTCAGCATCAGTATTATACCATTTAGTCGCTTCTATGTCACATTCTAAAGATGAGTGTACATCCCCACAACATTCCCCTTTTTAGATATACATTTTCTTTAGTCAATACTTTTTCTAACATGGGTCCACTTCCAATGTTTCAGTCAGATAACGCTTAATGCTTATCCTTGCATTGTATAGTAGTATTCGTATGAAGAATAAGTAAATCAAAAGTATTGAAAAGTATGTCCCTTGGTAAATGAAATTGTATTGATTGATTATTCTGTGCATATCTAGACCTCAATTGATTTATATGTTTTCTATGACTGAATCGGCCATCTTCAACAATGTACATCATACTACCAATATGTTGAATTATTTTTCCTTCCTGCAAATCTTCCTTTCCATCCTTAAAGTTTTTGAAGAAAACTCTATCGCTGATCTTAAATGATCTGGCAGTTTGAAATTTTTTAATTTTCTTTTTACTTCCTAGCAGTAATTTGTTAAAAATAGATCTCATTTTCCTTGAAAACACATGCACTGCCAGTGACATTTTCACAGTGATATTTGCATTTGACATCATTCGATACATGCTAAAAAATTCTTTTAGTGCTGTATCTTCTGCTTCCAAGCCTTCAACTTTTCTTAATGCTCTTTTGAAAATGTCAACAAATCTCTCAGCTTGACCATTTGATCTTGGATGATAAATCGGTGATAAATCAGTGTTGTCAAATGTTCAGTCACATCGTTTTTGCAAAAACTTTTAAATTCACTAGAAGTAAACTAAAGTCTATTATCAGATACCACAATGTTAGGTACTCTAAACCTTTCAAAAAGTTTGTGTAATAATTTAATTGTTACTGGAGTAGTCAGTCATTTACACTCCAATATCTTTTGTGAAACTATCAGCCACAATTAAATAGCATGAACTATTTACTGGTGCAGCAAATCCATGTATAGTTTTGCTCATAGTTTATCAGTGCTTGGTCATGCCTGATAATTTATTAGTGGTGTATTTTGATGCTGAATTGCAACCATCACTGTCTCTAATTGTATTTTCAATCTTTGTCCAACGTTGGCCAATAAACATAGCTTCTCATCAGAATGTCTGTTGTGGTGCAGTGGATATCAGCTCGGAATGAGAAATCGGGTAGCCGAGTTCAAATTCTAGTTAAATTCATTGCATTCACTTATGTACAAGTACCCTTAAGAAAGGTATTAACCTATCACTTCCCTCCTAGTTATGAGTTAAATAATAAGACAGATTGGGTTCTATAGCCTTGGCTTATAACCAGTCTATTACAGAAAGTAATGGCAACCTACTGTGAGATAATCTTCTGCCCAGTCAGTTATGTCGCTTTGAAGACATGATTGCCCAAAGTGTGTATCACGTATGGCACTTAACTGACTGACTTATCAGAAGGTTTGTCCTCACTATTCCAAGATGTCCTATGTGGAATTGTTTCAAAATCCTTTTTTATAGTGAGAATGGAATTACAACTCTTTCAAAGTACAAAAGCACTCAATCACAAATAAAAAATGTTGTATTATTGTTAGAAGAGTTATTTTTAGTTTTACTTCATTTGAAATTAACATCATTCATAGTATTTTGAATAAATGTATTTTTTTAGAATTAATTTTGATATTGTCTTTCCTGATTGGCAATTCTTTAATAATGTTACACACAAAGCTTTTAATTTCACTTTTGGATTCTAGTAAAGGAATCACAGTATGTTCAAAATCTTATTTACATTTTGATACAAATCTGGAAAAAATCTGCAAGTCTGAAATTTTTGGACAAGAAAAATTTCATCTTGAAATCATAATGCAATAAAATTGTATCCCAAAATTGCAGTTTGTTTGTAGCCTGTATGGGAATCCCTTTCTTAGAATTGCATCAAAGATACATTCACAATACAAATTTTCTTCCTAATATCATCCTGTGAAATTCCATTTGACAAAAATTATAGCAAGCACTTCCTTTTCAATTTGACTGTAGGATTTTCCCATATTTACCAAACTTCTTGAAGACTAGGCAACAGTTTTTACTATGCCACCTTCTAATTTATAGCATATTTGCAAATTCTACTCCAGCAGTTTCTTTTCTCACACTTCTTGCCTGTAGAATTCCCTTCCAATTACTTGCTTTCCCAACAGCTACAATCTCCAAGAATTTAAATGTAAAGTCAATAGATATCTATTTCACTAGCCTACATCCTCTCTCTCATGCTTCTGTCTCTGTCCACTCTACTCTCATTAGTATTCGCATCCTTCTCTTACCCACTTCATGTCACCCCTATAACCCGTCACTCTTTCTCATAACTTTCCTCCTATGTAACCCCCTGCAAAACAGTAGCAGTAAAATGCCTTGCTTGGGGGTGATATGATTATAAAAAAAAATATTACTGAACCTATGCTGTATTTGCACCCAACACTATTCTTTATCACTCTGGGTTGTAATGTGTCATCGATAACTCTGAACTTCAAAAGCATTTCAACATTCTGCTAATCAATTTCATTTCATACACTTCTTAGGTAAATTATCTAGAGGCACTCACAATTTGTACATATTTGTTGCATAAGTATTATAATAATTTACTAATCTAAATAATGATTGAAAGGTTAAAAAATTTGTCAGGGAGGCAATTCTGTCATGACACTTCCTCTAACAGAACCTAGCCTTTTTCCTTTTTCATCAATTAATTGATCTAATTAATTATTTAATTTTGTCCATAAAGGACTGGAATTTCTGCATTTTTAACCTATAATCACACAGACTCGGAAATACTTGTTGAATCAGTTTTCCGTCCTCTATTTTCCTAGCACTCTTAATAAGTCTGTCATCTATGTAAGCAACAGTAGCATCTTGTCCAGTTAACAAAGTATCCATTATTTGCTGAAAAAATACCTGGTGTTACTTTTATATTGAAGGGTAATCTTTTAATATATATATATATATATATAGTTAATGTAAAGAATTTGTCACTTTAACAGAGCAGGTGCATGCAGATTTTGAAGTTTTGTGAGAAAACAATTATGATGTTGTCACTCATCAGGGCTTGGTTTTTTCAACTTACTGTTATGACTCAGTTTGTTTTTATATATATGAGGCTTAATGTAATTTGGTATTTTGTGGGAGTGGTTTTATTTGCAGTTGGTTTTCTTTTTATTTCGCAGGTGTTTGATTTCTTTATATAGCTTTTTAATGTATGCAGGAATGGGTATCCACTAAATTGCTTTATATTGAATAGGTGTCTGTTAAATTGCTTTTTTAGTTGGTTTGTTTTTGCCATTTAGTCTGACCTCTTTTTTATCATGTTGGTATATTTTATCACTTAAAGGGTTTCCCTTTTCTTGTGTGTGTTATGTTAGTGGATTTTATGTATGATTTTTTCTGTTTGGAGGTGGTTATATTTTTTCAGGTTTTTTGTTTTGTCATGATTGAGTATATATATATATATATATATGGTAGTTTTGTGTTTTGTATTTATTTGATTTTATTGTTATTTGCATTGGAAAGTAGATATTTATTTGCATGCCTACATTTTCCCATTATTTTGTTTGTTTTGTTTAATATTTTATTTTGATTATTAAAGCTGATTACTGCTAGTTTCTCTTCTAAAGATAATTTACAGTTTTTTACTATTGCTGCTGCATGGTGGTGCTCTTTTTATTATTTCCTATTTAATTTTAATTTTGATGTTATTTTCTTTTTGGTTCCATGTGTATTTTGATAGCTTTGTGTTTTTTTTTTTGTTGAGTTCTGTGTTGAGTGATATAGATATATGATACAGATATATATAGAGAGAGAGAGACAGAGAAAGAAAGAGAAAATTAATACAAATATAAAATTTGTCACTTTTTTTTTTTTTTTTTTTAATCATTTCACCCCAAGCAAGGCAGAAACGCCACTGATGTGCAGGGGGTTACATAAATGTAGAAAGATTAATTAGAAAAGAGTGAGGAGTACAAGCTAGTTAGAAAGGAACAATAGAAAGCTGAGAAAGCAGGTGCAATGACAGATACATGGGCGGAGAGAAAGTGAAGATTATACAGGGGAGGCGAGAGAGCTAGAGTCCAGTGGTTAGTAGGTGAGTATTAACTTTGCTTTTAAATTTCTGGAGGTCGTAGCCGTCAGGAAACAATAATACGGGAGTGAGTTCCACAGGCGGGAAATGCGAGAGAGGAAGCTGCAGGAGTGTTACATACAGCATGTATATATATATATATATATATATATATTGTCTGAATATCTGGGATGAGGATTTGCCATTATATACATTTGGACTATTGTCCTCCTCTTTGTTGTTATCACAAAACTTTGTTGTCATTTCCTTTAGCCTTCATCAGATCTATATTAATCTGAGTAACCTACAAGGAATTCCAAACTGTAGAATGTTTTCATTCCACTGCCCATGTCGAGGAATATATTGTCTTATTTTTTGTACTGCTCAGTTATTGACTGAGCTGTACTAAATGATAACAACAACAAAGATGAAGACAAATAATACACACACACACACACATATTTATATATATGGATTAGTGAGAGAGAGATTAAAATAAAAACTAACAGAATGAGAAAGAAGGAGAGACAGACAGAAATATATAGAAACAGTTGATGATATATAGGAACAAATTAAAACAAGTGTATAGATAAATAGATATGAAGAAAATGTAGATAGCTAGCTTGATAGTGATAGATATTTGATGCTATAAGAGGAGAATTGTTGAATAAATGAAAAATGAAGAATGAAGAGCAGGAAAGGAAAAATGATTAGAACCGGATAGAGATAGGCAAATCAAATACACAAAGAGTAAAGAGTAGAGTGTGAAGCGACAGAGTAGACAAGAAGATCAAGGAGAGGGAAGAGTATTATTTGTATCTTCCAAACAACATTTCTTTTGTCAATTTGTCTGTTTCATTTTCTAGCAATTCTTTTTTCCCTAAACAGTCTTTTTTTTCTTTTGCCTATTTTGGTTAGTGTGTTTCTTAAACTAAACCAATCAACAACAACTGACAATCCTAAATTAGATCGATTGATTCACAACATTATATAGATCTACAAATAATGACTATATATATATATACGTATATCTTATATACATATACAAGCGGGTGAGGAAGTGGAAGGAAAGAAAAACAATAAACAGATTTAAAACTATTTCATTAAGCTATTTTTTGCCAAGAAGTATGTTTTATTTTGATTTTTTTTTTCCTTCTTTACAAATCAATATACACTGGGATTTTGTTTATCTGAAAATAACATATTCATTCTTTGCATTCTGAGTTCACACCACTTTTGATCAGTCTATTTTCTGATCTTTCTGAGGTGACGGAATAGTTAATCAGTTTTTATCAATATTATTTCACAAGTTTACAAATGCCAGCAAAACTGATGGCGTTTTAAATATACTTTTTTCTATTATTATTGTTTTACTCAGCTTTTTCACAAAGTTGGTCTTTCTACCACCCAGCTTTGTAAACATGGCCAACCATTGTCATAACAAAGACACTGTCACCTGGCATCACCTGTATAACTTTAGTACAGTAAAACAGTGCAGACATTACTGACAAAGAAAGTTCATAATATATTAATCTACATTTATACATTTTTTTTTCATTTTTGTATCATCAGTTCCTATAAATAGACAAACACCTGCCACGATGCACTTATAAATATGCAAGTCTCACAAGCTACTAATGAGATGCACTATTGATTTAGCAGTGCATGAAAACTGGCTTAGCCTAAAAAATACCTTTCAATTTCTATTACCAATCATTTCAAGATTAAGAATTCTACATTCTCAATTCTTTCAGGCATCATAACTTCATTGATTTGTTTTTAATGGTTTCTGAACCTTCTTGCAGGTTATTTAAAGCCAGAAAATATTTTTAGTGTCTAAGAATTTTTAGAGATAATAATGATGTAGGGAGGAAAGTTTTTTTTTTTTTTAATCATATCACCCCAAGCAAGGCAGTAACACCACTGATGCGCAGGGGGCTATGTAAGAGAGAAAAGATTAGAAAAGAGAAAGCTGGAAAACACATCCTAAACAGGGAACAAGGGATGAGCCTCTTCACCTGTTCAATAGATGTGGGTGGAGTGTGAACCGGGCGATAGTTTAGTCTATCTACTCCAATTGAAAAAAACAAAGAAAAGAGTGAAAATATTGGAAAAGAGAAAGTCGGAAACCACATGCTAAACAGGGAACAAGGGATGAGCCTCTTCACCTGTTCAATAGACGCGCCAGTTATGGTTAAATATAAAATAAATGACATAACTGTCCAAAAACAGAACTGACAAAATTTTCAATAACAAGAAAAAAACGAACAGTGCAGAAAATGATATAAAGCAGGTAAACAGTATATACACGTCAAAGCAACACTAATATGACATAAAGTATTGGAGTTGATAAAAGCAAGTTTGGATAAGTAAAAGTAGTCTTCTGACTTCAAGGTAAGACAGACCAGGACTGAGTCATTGGAATTGGCCTGTTTGAGATTGAAACCAAAAAATGATTTTAACAAATACAAAATCTTCAATTGATCCATGTTCAGGGGAAGAAGAGGGGGATTAATACCTTTTCCAGGGGTATTTACCTGCAAATGAATATAACAAATCCTACAGGAATTGGAATTCGATTTACCAAATTTTAATTCTGAGCCATTATTCCTTACACCACCCACACATCCAAGCTTACAGCACTTTGTATTCCCAAGCAGTCACCCATCTAGTTACTGACCAGTCTTGATGTTGCTCAACTGATTGTACAAGAACCAGTGTTTCAATGTGATATGGCTATCAGTCTAAAACATAAGACAAGAAAAAGAGATGGAAGCTATGCCATAAAAACACGGCTGAAAATAGTTCCTTGCACATTCTTATTCATAATGACAGTGAGTTTGATCATCAGGAAGTGTTCCACATTTGTGCATTGTTTGGTACAAAGCTCAGCTAAAAAATATTTTGGTCATTTGCACTATAATAATCCCAAACCTTAACAATATTAGATGTGCACATGATACAAGGCTAACCGAAGATACAGAAAGAAAAATATAGGATTCTCTACAAAAAATAGTAAATGAAAGAGAGTAAGAAAAAAATTAATGTTAATTTACAAGAGTTTGAGTTATGTTTAATGGCATATCAACACCTCTGTGGGTTATTTAATGCCAAAATGGTGCGGTTTTAAGGTATTTTCTTTTAATGGTCAGTTATAGTGAGAAGGTTGATTTAGTCAGATTTTGATGAAAATTATTTTAATTTTTTTTATTTTAGAAAACTGAAGATGTCTTCTAGTTTTGTATTAAAATATGTGTTGCTGGCAATAATTTTTTCCTTAAAAAATGTGTTATGGTCATCATTATTTTTCTTCAAAAATGTATTGTTGGAAATATTTTTCCTTCAAAAATATATATATATTTTTATTAAAGTCTACTTTTATGTATATATTTCTATAAAAGTGTATTTTTATACTTTCATAGTGTTTTGACCTCAGTTTGGGAGTTAACTATTTGCCTGTAGCTGAAACACTAACAGATGCTACCTCTCCGGGTCAGGGTGGACTTGTGAACAACAGCAATTAAGAGATGGTTTCATGCTCTTCACAACCTCCCAATCAGAGGCCTTGCTGCCAGATGCAGTTTACCGTCATACCCAGGACCTCAATTGCAAGAATACAATGTTTGGTTGTTAGCAAAAAGAAGAACATAACACCTGAATTACAAATGAAAGATGCCACAATCAAACAAGAAAGAAAGTTTAATTATCTATGAAGTGTTTAACAGAGGATGGATAATATGAAACTGAAATTCAAAGGTACATTAGGATAGTGAAAAGTGCCTTCCAAAGTCTAAGCAAAGTATTAAGAAATAGGAAAAACTCATTAGAAACAAGTGTACTTACACCCTATTGCAAATTAATTGAAACTAAAGAATAATGTCTTCCTAGAATCTTTCACACTTTCCTTGATTATGTATATATCATCTCTTGGTGTTGTTTTTCTCTTTCGACCACTTTTTCTTTTATGTTTTGGACTGATGGATCCAGTTTGTGTCTTTACATTGATGACATGACTTACAGTTGAAAGGCTCACACCAACAATATCCATGATCTCTATGTAAGGCTTGTCAGAGTGTTCACATAACGTTACAATTTCTGTACACTTCCTTGAAGTAACGTCCATCACAAACAATGGTCATAGGACAACTAATCAATAGTCAAGACAATAGTGTCCATGCATGATAAAAATCTGATGCAATCAAGGATGACACAATATTTTTCCAGGACAGAAAAAAATGTCATCATAAACCCCAAAAATAGATTCATATTACTGCACACAACTGAAAATGACCTAATCTGGGGAAAAATAAAAATTGATAACACTTTCACACTCCAGTGGGTCTAAAACTGACCATATGGTAAAAGAAAGGAAACTAAAGCAGTTGTTTCAATTAATCTGCACAAGGGTGTAGTCGTTATATAATATCACTTCTCCTATATGGCAGTGAATACTGGACAATCTCCTTCCAGATGAAGAAGAAATTTGAGGAAATAAAAGTGCAGTTCTACAGAAGGATGCTGAGAAAACCATGAACTAAACATATGAGCAAGAATGAAATTTTAGGGAAAATGAAAACAAAAAGGAGACTTATACTTAGCCGAGTTCGAATTCCAATTGAATAGATTGCAGTCACTTGCATGCAAATACCCTTGGGAAAGATATTAATCTGTCTCTTCTCTCCAGTTATGGGTTAAATAACAGGACAGATTGGGTTCTATAGCCTTGGCTTGCAACCAGTCTACCGCAGAAAGCAACCTACTGCAAGATAATCTTTTGCCCAGTGAATCATGTCTCTTTCAAGACATGAACGCCCAAGTGTGTTTCACGTATGGCACTTAACTGATACTTAGTAACAAAAAAAATAGTTGAAATTTGTAGGGCACATAATAAGGAAAGAGTGCTTGGAGAATCTGATACTCACAGAACAGATTGAAGGCAAGTGGGACAGAGGAAAGCAATGCATAACTTACATAATATATTTGCTTAAATGGTTGAAAGAACAGGGATTAGAAGAGACAGCAAAAAAGACCAACCTTACAAAGGACAGGAAAAATTTGAACAGGTGAAGAGGCTTATCCCTTGTTTCCTGTTTAGGATGTGGTTTCCGGTTTTTCTCTTTTCTAATCTTCTCACTGTTTTTTTTGTTTTTTTTTCAATTGGAGTAGATAGACTAAACTATCGCCCGGTTCACACTCCACCCACGTCTATTGAACAGGTGAAGAGGCTTATCCCTTGTTTCCTGTTTAGGATGTGGTTTCCGGTTTTTCTCTTTTCTAATCTTCTCACTGTTTTTTTTGTTTTTTTTTTCAATTGAAGTAGATAGACTAAACTATCGCCCTGGTTCACACTCCACCCACGTCTATTGAACAGGTGAAGAGGCTTATCCCTTGTTTCCTGTTTAGGATGTGGTTTCCGGTTTTTCTCTTTTCTAATCTTCTCACTGTTTTTTTTGTTTTTTTTTCAATTGGAGTAGATAGACTAAACTATCGCCCGGTTCACACTCCACCCACGTCTATTGAACAGGTGAAGAGGCTTATCCCTTGTTTCCTGTTTAGGATGTGGTTTCCGGTTTTTCTCTTTTCTAATCTTCTCACTGTTTTTTTTGTTTTTTTTTTCAATTGGAGTAGATAGACTAAACTATCGCCCGGTTCACACTCCACCCACGTCTATTGAACAGGTGAAGAGGCTTATCCCTTGTTTCCTGTTTAGGATGTGGTTTCCGGTTTTTCTCTTTTCTAATCTTCTCACTGTTTTTTTTTTTTTCAATTGGAGTAGATAGACTAAACTATCGCCCGGTTCACACTCCACCCACGTCTATTGAACAGGTGAAGAGGCTTATCCCTTGTTTCCTGTTTAGGATGCGGTTTCCGGTTTTTCTCTTTTCTAATCTTCTCACTATCTTCTTTTTTTCTCAATTGGAGTAGATAGACTAAACTATCGCCCGGTTCACACTCCACCCACGTCTATTGAACAGGTGAAGAGGCTCATCCCTTGTTTTCTTGTTTAGGATGCGGTTTCCGGTTTTTCTCTTTTCTAATCTTCTCACTGTTTTTTTTGTTTTTTTTCAATTGGAGTAGATAGACTAAACTATCGCCTGGTTCACACTCCACCCACATCTATTGAACAGGTGAAGAGGCTCATCCCTTGTTTCCTGTTTAGGATGCGGTTTCCGGTTTTTCTCTTTTCTAATCTTCTCACTCTTATGTAGCCCCCTGCACATCAGTGGCGTTACCGCCTTGCTTGGGGTGATATGATTAAAAAAAAAAAAATAGTAGAGACTTATGACTGCCCACTTCCTGATATAAAATGGCACATAAAAGAAAAATCTCATACTCTTGGAATGCATAAGAGTTGACTAACTGATCATCTTCAGATGAACACTTGATCACTCTTTCTAACTACTTGTCATCCATAGCTCTACTTAGTTCTTCCTTTCTGATTCAGTATGGGTTGATAAATATGGGTTCTTGCTTGTCTACCCCTTGAACTTTTACCATTATTTGGATCTCATAGTGTAAGCTGATGCACAGATTCTTATTTAATTCTCCAGTAAAGGACACTAAAGTACATTGGCCTTCCACCAATTGTGTCCATAACCTTATCTAGATTCTCAAATAGTTCTTAAATGAGAATATATTGTTTCCAGCAAAATTTTAATGCTACTCTCTAATTGAGTGTATGAACCATCTAGTTTTTTTATCATTTATCTTGTTAATGTCCAACTGCTTGACTTGAGTAAGAGGAATATTTGTGCTGTTAACATAAAAAGTTGCACCTTTAGACTTTTTATTTGCTTTTTTTTTACTTCAAGATGCTATTCATTTTTGATAGTGCTGGCAGCTGCAGCATAGGAGTTGACAGTAACTTTGAAGTACATGAACAATATTATATAATTCCGATTGCTCCATGGAATTTGGGAACAGGTTGCTTTTATTATACACCCCTTATTTTCAAAAATGGCTTCGGTTAATGCACATTATTTTTTTCTTTCTTACTTAGCCCAAAGATCTTGCTTATAAGCGAAAAACAGTCAATGAATTCTTTGGTTTCTTTTCTTGACATTGCTCCAAAGAAATCAGCAGCAGCAAAAAGATTACAGATTATGCTAGTTTTGGTCAAAGTTTTATCTTTAAAATGGAGAGTAAAAATATATTAATATTTATGCTAAAGATTTGATACCTTTTTCCATGATCAACAAAGGCAAACTGAAGTCTGACTGAAAGTAATAAAAGAGCAAAAACCTTAAATAAAACCTTGTTTCATATTCTTGGTGATATAAAACGAATCTGAAAATTCTCCATTAAGCATGATAGATTCTTACAATCCTTCATGAAACAAAATGCTTTTAAAATTAAACTACTCAATCATCTTAAAATACCTTTTTTTGCCTTCCATCAGCATTGTTGATTCTAATCTCCAGGAGAAGAACACACTGTACCCTCTTGGGTGCAATGCAATGATTATATTGAATAAATTGCTAGGTCTGTTGATAGGAAAGTCAGTTCACTATGTCATGCCAGACAATTTTTCTCACCAGAATCTATCTTGCACATTTATAAATCTAACATTTGTCCATGTACTGAATATTCTAACCAAATCTGATCTGCTGCTTCTGCTTTATATCAAAAGATTATTGAAAAACTGCAAAGAACAATCACTGACATTATCAGTCCTGATTTGATATCTCAGCTCTTATCACTTTCTCACCTGTTCAAATTAGCTTCCTTTTGTCTTGTTGGTACCTCAACTTCACAAACTTAAGTGTAGTACTAGATTGGCAGATGTTATAATTTCACTAATGAAATTGCATATTGGAACCATAAGTTTTATGTTAATTTTCTGCTTCTCTTGTACTTCTTGCTCATGGAACTTTCTTTTGGCTTCCTGCACTTTTTTTGATCTTCCAAAATTTAAATGCAGTGTCAATCCTTTTCTTCTCTTTCCTTGATTCTTGTTCTTTTATTGTCCTCTCTGTTTCTTTCACTTTCAGTCACCCATTGCATCAAGCAGAGTGAGTAAGCAACAAGGACGTCTTAAAGAAAATGGTTATGAAAAGAATACTTATATGTAAAATAAGTAAGCAGTAGCTAAAATTTCTTGGACTCGTAATGAAGAAAGAGGGCCTAGAAAGCTAAACTCTTTAAAAAAAAAAAAAAAAGCAAAAAGCCACCTACCAGACAAGATGGTGGAATATGAGTTGGGACCGCTGGCAAAAAGAGAAATGTCACCAAGAGCCACAAAAGGTAGGAGGTTGTGGAGATCCAGGATAAAAACAAAGAAAAGATTATTAAGCTGTTAATGCTGAAAAATATCTTCAAAGGATAAAGAAGAGACTTAAAGCAATAGAAATGTGCTCAACAAATGGATGCTGAGAATACTGTGGACCAAGCATGTGAGCAATGACAAAGTTTTAGAGACAATCACAGCAAAAAGGAAACTTATACTAAACACCAGGGAGAGATAGTTGAAATTTCTGAAGCACATAACAAGGAAAGAGGGCTTGGAAAATTTGATACTCACAGGACAGATTGAATGTAAAAAAAAACATATAAAAGTAGTACATAAACTACCTGGCAAGCTTAATTGAATGGATGGTAGACTAGGGTTTGGGAAAGATGGCAAAAAGCCCAAAGTTGTTAAGAGCTGCAAAGGACAGGAAGTTGTGATCCATGATCACCACTTTCCTGAAAGGACAGGGTACATAGAAGAAGAATTATTAACTGATATATGCTATTTGACCCTAAGCATGAGAAATCGAATGAGAAAAGTCTAATCCTGTAGAATGAATAAAGAATAGTTCAATACGCTAAGAAGGTTACTGAGTACAAAAACAGGAATCTGAAGAAGGCCAAGAAAGTATAACAGCTGAAATATTTTATGACAACAAAAATACTGATCCAAATAAGAAAGATTAGAATAGCATGAAGATTCTGCTATTTGAACACATGGCCTAGTGGTAAAAATTTGTTAAAGTGAATCTCATTGTTTGGCAATTGTAAGTTCAATGCTTGGGTATTGTGAAAAGTCATATATAAATTCCTTTCTCCTCCTTTGTGTTATTAGACAACTATCAGGCCATAACCTCATCAACATAGGAGTTACTGCTTTGATATTCTTAGTACATAAGTTTTTACAGAATGGGGTTGCCAGCAACATGCCCGACCAGTTTTGAATTCAGAATTTTTCTTCTCCTAGACTGATTGCTAATCAAAGTTAGGGAGTTCAGTCAGCTCTAGTATGTAATCTCTAGCTGGTGGAAAAATAAATAGTTCATGCCTTTTCTAAGAATTTGAAGTTAGTATGCCATTTCCACTTTCTGTGTTAATAACCACTATGCTATATGAACACAATAATTAGGAAGTATTAACAGATATATTATATCTTCTTGCAAGAAAAGTGGAAGAGAGAACTATCCCCACGGACTGAATAAAGAGCTCAAGTCAACATTTTCTCAACATTACCATTTAAAAACAACAAGTGAAGAAAATTGAAAAGCACAACAGTTAAAATACTGACTATATGATTAAATTGATTTGTTTTTATAGCTTATCAAGACTTTGCAGTTTATTTGTAGCCAGAAAATATTTTTAGGTTTCATGAAGTTTTTTTCTGCAGAAAATAATTCACTTATACAAATATTACTAAACCCATAGCTGGGGGAGAAGTAATGGATTCACAACTTTCTCAGAGTTATCTGCCTGCAAGTGAATATAACAAACCTTTCTGGAACTGAAACCCATCTCTCTGATTAACAATTCTGAGCTGTTAGCCATTACACCACCTTGATATACAAGCTTACAGCACTTGGCATTTTTAATAGGTTACCCATCTATGTACGGATCAGTCTTGACTTTGCTTAACTTTGGGGATCACCTGTGAACTAGTGTTTCAGCGTGATAGGGCCATGAGCAAACACAGACTATAAAAATCGAGATGAAGTCATGACTAAATAATCTGTAGAATTGTTTATTCTGAGTTGATCAGTTCCCAATCAAAATGTGACAAGTAATTAAATGTCTTAATAATTTTATTAAAACAAACAATTCATCACAAAAACAAACAACTCATGACAAAAAAAAGAGGTGGGAGTGGGTAACAAAAATGTATATTAGTATAAAACTGTAATGTTGAAACATATCAGAATTAACAAAAAAAAAAAAAGACAGCTAAACTGGTATATTAGTCCACTCCTATCAGAGTAACGATCAAAGACAACAACTGAAAAATATAGAATCCAAGATAAATGCTATATCAAAGAAAATATAACATTTAAAGATTAATTTTCTTAAAGTCTACATACAATTCCTTCTACTTATAGAGAGATGGCTGGTAGGACTTAATGTACACTAATTCCAAAACTTTCAAGTGATAATCAGAATTAGTTTTAGTTGACACTGGAAACATACCTGGGCTATAAGAATGGGAACACTGCTGGCTTTTAATCAAATGTTCAGCTATTGATGAGCCTATTACATTTACTCACCTATGTAAACACTTCAATTTTTTTACAAACATTAGCTGGTACATGTTGGTTGATCCATGCTTTCAACCTTTGACTCATCCTGTCTACATATTCAGTGGCTTACAGCCTATCACGTTGAATACACCAGTTCTCGGTAAATCACTGAAGTTAAGCAACGTTGAGCCTGGTCAGTACTTAGATGGGTGACCACTTGGGAATACCAGATGCTGTAAGTGTTTAGTGACGGATGTGCATTGTGGTGCAGTGGATATCAGCTCAGAAATAGAAATCGGTGAGCCGAGTTCAAATTCCAGTTGAATACCCTGCATTTACTTAAGCACTGGTACCTTTGGGAAAGGTATTAATCCGTCCCTTCCCTCCAGTTACGGGTTAAATAACAAGGGTAGGATTTAGGGATCCTGCCCTTAAAAACAAAATCTCACTGAATCTTGAAACTCAAAAAGAAAAAAGTATTACTAGACACAAAAACTTATATAAAAACAACAATAAATTGTTGAAAGAGAAAGGTATTACCAGAAATAAATAAATAAAAAATTTAGTTGGCAATAAATGACCCGCCGAGGTTGATATGCCATAAAAATAAAACAACCAACCAACCAACGTATTCAGCATTGCACTGACATTTAAATTGGATTATTATTGAAATTATTTGAGCACTGTGACTGCAAGCTAATAACTAAACATTATGGTCAGATTAAAAAAAGGCATATAGGACAAAGTATGTGAATTAATTTGTAAACTTAAAAGTCAACAGTGGTGGGGAAGACATTGAAGAAAGAAAGAAAGAAAGAAAGAAAGAAAGAAAGAAAGAAAAACCAACACAGAATATGTTTGCCTTTAACAAACAAACAACAACACTTGAAAAGATTGAAAACAAAACTTTAGCAAAACAAAAAATATAGATTAATAGTAACACATGTTGTAAACAGAATATTGAACAAGACAAGATAATGAACAACTGTTTAATAAAAAAAATGTTGTGGGGAGAGGAAAGACTAGTGATGAAACATAAAAAAATAATATTTTTCCATAGAAAAATGTAAAAAGTGCAGATTGCAAATAACAACATGATAATGATTACAGGCATCTTTTAAAATTTTATAAAATTCAGTTATTCAATTTACAAAAATAAACATTAAAAAAATTAATTATTATTATTATTATTGCCATGTATAGCAAAAAAGACTTGTGTATCAGAAGAGAGAGAAATTTGAAAAGGGGAGGTAACAATGGAAACGGCTGTAGAATTAACAAAAACTTTAAAAAAGGAAAAGATTTTTGTAAATCACATTATAAACATGTCATAACGAATAAATAAATCATTTATTGATAAAAGATGGAAATTGTTTTTTTAATAGAATCATGGTTTGAATTGTTTTTTGTTTAATGCTTATTATTTGCTATTCTTTGGAAAGTTTGAAGTTAAAAATGAAAAAAAGAAAAAAGAAAATAAAAAGCAACAGACATTAAAAGAAAAAAAGAAAAGACAATGAACTAAGCAAACATAAAAACAAAACATTTTTCAAAAAATTAAATCTGAAACGAATTAAAATAACTTGAACAAATCTTATACAAAGACTTTACACATACACACACACATAACTGCTCATTTAATGATACACACAAATATGACTTATTAGACACACCTTTTCACTTATAAAAATAAGTATATATATATATATATATATATATATATATATACTTATTTTTATAAGTATATATATATATATACACACAAACACAGACACACACACACACATATATAAAATGCTGTCTATATACAGGGTGTGATGGATGAATTGTTGTATAATTAGTGCGTCTCAGTGTAACATATATATTTTCCAAATTACACAAAAATACCTTGAAATACTAAATTTATTCAATAAGATCACCATTAGTTTCAACCACACCCTCCAGACAACATGTGAATCTTCTGCAACTCTTCTGGAGGGTCTCCTTTTTTAAGTTAAAGAATGCTGACATAATCCTTGCCATCAGTTCATCTTAGATGTTCCAAAGAGTTTTGTTCATTTCTCACTCAACTCCACCCCTACACATAATAATTAAGTGGGGTGCAGTCTGAGCAGTTAGGCAATGTGGTCGCAGAAATTGTCTGACAGCCATGACTGGGTTCTCCTGTATGTGTGGCATGGTGCAGAGTCCTGCTGCCAGACATATGGTCTTCCATTAGCTACCTTCTTGACCCAGGCCAGCACTGCCTCATAATAGCACTTGATGTAGTCCTCCATGTTGACTCTGACACCCTGTAGGAAGATGAATGGAGGCATAATGTCACCATCACTAGTGATCACTCCAAACACCTTCATAATCACCATTAGACTCATCCAACTCTTTCCAAATCCTCTGCACTGTCCTCAGATTGGCAGGCAAGCATTCTGAAATGTTTGTATTGAAGTTTCCAGTGTGAATGCCAAGCAGTACAGGAAGCCATTTCCAAATTTCTGGTAAAGTGAATTGCATCATGGTGCTCTTTTTCTCACAGACTGTGCCCAACTGACAATACTGACAATAACGTGCAATTAACAAAATCAAAAACAAACAATACACATGAACAAATTTAAAAATATAAAATGGCAACAATTTGACCATCACACTATGCATATACATTCAAAACCAATACTTAAGAATATCAATTACAAACAAGATCATAAAATACTAACTGTATTTGAAAATTAGAAATATGTCTACCTCCAAAGAATTTATGTGCCACTTCTATTATCACAAACAAAATTGTGAAAAAAAAAACAATTAAAAAAACAGTTAATAGATTAGCTAAAATTATTGCGAATGAAAAATCATTTAGACAATTTCTAGATATACTAAATCCAAAAAGGAAATTTGTTTTTCACACACAAGAAAAACGCTATAAAAATATATTGAACATGGAGTTGACAGTCATTTTCAATGAAGCATGTATTAGAGAGGGACTGCTGCTCAAATACATAACTATTCAAGATATAAATGGATGACAAAAATATTGTTTATATTTTTTAATTAGTTGACATAAAGGAGCACCATTTAAAAAAAAAATTTAAATAATTCACAAAATTATTGATTGATTGCTTCTGCTATTTTATTTTGTGTCTAATACTTCATATCAACATTTCTGAAATCAACAAAGTCAGGGCAAGTATTCCCCAAAGTTGGCTTCTTGGTTCAACTTCTTTTTGCTTTAAATTAATAATCTACCTCATGGTATACTCTAATCACCATATGCAAGGCCACTAAGATGCAATTGGTTACTGAGTGTGAAAGAATAAGGAAAAGAAAAACATTATTATGAAATGAGAACAACAAAAAGAAGAATGAAGAAGTCAGTAAATAACAATTGACATTGCATTTAAATTTTTGATGATCAAAGTTGGTGGAAAGCAAGAAGCCAGAAGAAAGTTCCGCAAGGAAGAAATGCAAGAAAATAAATTATCAGCATAGAACTTACGGTTACATTGAGACAATTCAACTATAAAATGATGAAACTTTATTGCCAGTCTTGTCAGTCATTTCAGTGTCATACATGATACACGTTTGGGCGATCATGTCTCAAAAAAGAGATAACTGACTGGGCAGAAGATTTTCCCGCTGTAGGTTGCCATTACTTTCTGCGGTAAACTAGTCATCAACCAAGATTATAGAACCCAATTTATCCTGCTATTTAGCCCACAGCTGAAGGGAGAAGCGAGAGATTCATTCCTTTCCCAAGGGTATTTGCACATAAGTGAATGTGATGAATTCAACTGGAATTCGAACTCAGCTCTCCAATTTCTCCTTCCTAGCTGATATCCTCTTCACCACAATGCACATCCTGCACTGCAACACAGATCTAGTCAGTCAGTTAAGTGCCATACATGATACACGCTTGGGTGATCATGTCTCGAAAGAGACATGACTGACTGGGCAGAAGATTATCCCGCAGTAGGTTGCCATTGCTTTCTGCAATAGACTGGTTGCCGACCAAGGTAACAGAACCCAAATTATTTAACTGATAACTGGAGGGAAGATACAGATTAATACCTTTTCCAAGGTTATTTGCGCACAAGTGAATGCAAGGAATTCGACTGGAATTCGAACTCGGCTTCCAGATTTCTCATTTTGAGACTGAGCTTAAATTAATAAAGGAGGTACCATAGAGGAAAGTTGATGAAAGTATTTATATAAAAGGCACGAAGACGCTACATTGTGGTAGTGTGAAAGTGATTGAATCCAAGATTTCTAGATGATTTTTTAAGAATATATATGCAGCTGATATGTATATGGTTGCATGTCTAAAGGTTTGATGACCAGAGTCTGGCAGCTGATCTCTCCTCTGACCTACCTTTAACAGATCATTTGGGAGAAAAACTTGCTGGTTACATTCAATACTTCAATTATCAAACTCACAACATTCCATCATCACTGAGAAGTTCTTGAATTTTTATCTATTGCAATGAACAAGTTTTATCACAAGAAGGTTAATTTCTTTGAAGACATATCTAGTCTCAACCTAGACTTCAAGTGGAATTCATATATATGATCAACTACAAAAAATGCTAGAAAAATGGTCAGCTCCCATTTAGTACCTGAATCTTCCTGTTATGCTCTACCTTTAGAGGCCAAAAGTGCCATATCTGAACTGGAACTGCACGATTTCCATTTTAAAACTATGATAGAGTCCAAAAATGTCTACACAGCTTTGTGGCTCATGAACATTGAAAGCTTCAATACTCTGTCACTATTGACATGAAAAATGCTCAAACAAGCTACATTCCTTAGTTGCACCAGTTTTAACCTTCACAGCTAAGAACCAACATGCTGTGTACACTGAGACAAACCAACTTAAAACCCTTTATATTCCATTAGTGCAAAATTCAAAAAGTTTCTTCTCATGAACCACAACCCTGTGAAATCAACCCCCAAGAGGATGTTTTCTTGATCAATACAATCTGAGCCTGTTCAATTCCATATCAACCATTATGTTTTCCATATATCCTAATAAACTGAATCTCTTATCTCTTTCAATAATTTGCATGTTAAAATACTTTTTATCAGTAAAACTACTGAAAAACAACACTTTTGGCAATAAACATTATCATAACTCAACACTATGCTCTCATTATGAATGAGCACTCTAGAGAGGAAAATTTGAAAAAAACAGTTACCACTTCAGTGATATATGCATAACTTCAGCAATGAATTGAGTTCTTTCAATGACTGGCATGTGTATGCCACTTATATATAATATGCTAAAATTTCCCTTCTCTGATTCCATGCACCTATGGCTTAGGGGTTAGTGACTCTGACTGACACCAAATTAATTGAGTTTCAATCCCAGCCAGAAGCAAGTGGATGTCTAGCCACACTGATGAGCTGTGATACAGCGAAACAGGCTTGTATGTGGATGACGAATATATATATATATATATATATATATATAGTCATGTGAATTAATATATATATATATATATATATATATATATATATATATATATATATGAATTTTCACATATGTATAATATTATTTAGGTGTTAGTAAAACAGTGCTCAATGTGTTATAAACAGAGCTATTATATGTACATATATATTAATAAATATACATATTGTCCTACGTCATTGACACCACTCAGATTTTCTTGCATTATGCAATAATAAGGTGCATATTACAAACTGATCATCTAAAAGATTTGAATTTAGATCCACTCAATGTTCATGGGAGTTCAATTTTATAAAGTTAGGTTACTATTTTTTAATAGACCAAGAGTAAAATTTAAACAAAGATTACATAGAGATAAAAAATTGAAATTAAAATTTTAAAATTTTAAATTCAATAAGTAACTTATGCCTTTTAGAAAAATTTTTCATCCTAAACCATATAAATAACCCTAATCTAAACTAAAAAAAATGCATACTTAAATACTTACAACCCAATTGATAGAGATTCCGCTATACATTTGTCTCTTTCTTTCTTACTCCCTTACTTTCCCCCTTTCTTTCTTTCTTTCTTTCTTTTCCCACAAATATCATTATTAATAAAAGTGAATTATGCCCCTTTGACTGCATCCCCCTGCATTTTAATAATTTTTTAATTTAAAATTTTAATGTTTGCAATATGCATCTGATGACTGCATAACGCATGAAGCTCCAAGTTGTGTCATCGATATAGGGCAATATATATATATATATATATGTGAGTGTGTGTATGTATGTATGTATGTATGTATGCATGCATGTATATGAAAACTTTTAGAAAAGCAAAGAAAGATTGCAAAAAAGTCTTACAATTGAGGAAGAAGTAGCATGTCTTTCTCTATAGATCATGTGTTGAAGTGTGTAAATAAATTAAAAAGTCACACAAAAATTTAATTTGACCATTGTAACTGAGATGACTTTTGAGTGACTTGAAATTAGTTCAAGCAATCTAGGAATGCCAGAATGAGCCAAATGTATTCTCATAAAACAGATTAAACACACAAACAATCTCTTGATAACAAGTGCGATGACATTGCAAAAAAAAAAAACTGACTTTGGAATGTTCACCAATTTTAATTCTGACATAAAAACAACATAGTTGGAAGTGGGAAAAACTTATTAAAAAATTGAACAGACAGACCTTGTAGGTATTGTTGAAAAAATCTTATTTAAAACAACACTTGCTACCAATACATATATATATATATATATTCATCCATTATATATATACATATATATACATACATATATATATATATATATCTTCATCCATTATATATATACATATATATACATACATATATATATATATATATATGTATGTATGTATATATATATATATGTGTGTATATATATACAATACATTATATATATATATATATATATATATATATATATCCATACATTATATGTACCACAGTTTAATTTCGCCTCGATCAAAAATCTGATGTTCGTGACAAGGTGAACCTCGCTGCCGAGCTTGAAAAGGACCTCCAATCCATGGTAGATTGGGGTAAGAAATGGCTCGTAAAATTCAATTCTTCCAAAATGAAGCTGCTGTCAATTAACCACCACAGACAACTGCACCTCCCCCTTTAGCATGGAGCAGGCTTGCCTCCCAGAGAGTAAAACATTACACCTGCTTGGCCTGACACTCTCAGCGGACCTCAAGTGGAATGACTACGTCGAATCCATTGCTAAATCCGCTGCTATGAAAGTCGGTTCTCTGTGCAGGGCCCGGAAATTCTTTCCGCCTGAATCTATCCTGCACTTATATAAATCTACCATCCGCCCGTGTATTGAGTACTGCTGCCACATCTGGTCAGGTGCCCCTGCTATTCTCCTCAGTGTTCTTGACAAAATACAGCGGAGAATCTGTAATATGATCGATACCAACTTAGCTGACCGCCTGCAGTCACTCTCTCACCGGCGTGATGTGGCTTCCCTGTGCCTCTTCTATAAGTACTTTCACTGCTTCTGCTCGGATGAACTTAAACCACTGGTGCTCCCTCGGAGTGAATTTGCATGAGATACTAGATTGGCAACTAGGTCCCACCCTTTTACAGTGAAACCGATGAACTGTAACCGCAATTTCTACTCCAACAGCTTCTTTTCTCGCACTTCCTGCCTGTGGAATTCCCTTCGGCATGATTGCTTCCCTGACAGCTACAACCTCCAGGAGTTTAAATGTAAGGTCAATAGACATCTTCTAACACACTAACTCGCACCCATTTCCTCCAATGCTCTCCCTACATACCTCCTAACTCGTCTATCATCCCACCTCTGATATTTCCTATACCCAATCGCTCTATGTAACCCCCTGCGCTATAGTGACAGTGGAGTGCCTTGCTTGGGGTGATATGATTAAAAAAAAATATATATATATGGATATATATATATATATATATATATCCATATATATATATATATATATATATATATAGCGATTTTCACTGTGTAGGTTAGACATGGTACAAGACTGAATGTATGAGTCACTCAGTGAGAATCAAATTCACTACTTAATTGTAGGTTGCTAACCATTACACCACATCTCTCTCTCTCTCTCTATATATATATATATATATATATATTTTTTTTTTTTTAAGCAGAATCTTTTTTGTCATGAATTACTCAAAAATATCATCTTGACATATTTTTTTTAAGAGATTTCTTGAATATTCAGGTAGAAAAAGAAAAATAATGTTTAATAAATGTAGAAAATGTGTACTTGAATATGAGTATCTGAAAAAAAAATAGCATGTAAAGTGATAAAAAATCAGTCAGATTAAGAAATAAAAAATTCATTTCTTCCGAAAATCACCTTGTTTACATTTGGATATGAAACAGAGCAGATATGAAAAGTTTGAGTAATCTATGACAAAAAGGATTTCGCTTAAAAGGCACAATTCAGAATTTGCTTGATTGGCAAAGCTTTTTTTATAATAGTTTCAGTTAAGGTATCTCAGATCTAAAAATGGTTTCCCTTTGCCAACTGGGACACAGGTTCATATATATATAATGAAAAAACAGATTTTTGTGCTTAAAACTTATTAATATTTCAACAGTACTCCTGTATCTTGTATTTCCATGGAAATAAAGAGGAGGCATTACTTTCTGAGCATACTGTGTGTGTGTGTGTGTGTGTGTGTGTGTATACACATACATTTTTAAAATGTGTATAGATAGATACATGTGTGTAAAGGGTTATAGGGATAGAGTTTAGATGTTATTAAGTTCATATGTGTGAGTTTGTTATTAATGATGTGCATATGCATTCTCATAATTTTTTTTTTCACAAATAAACAAAATCTCAATCCGTAAAATCACAACAAACCCAACTAGCAAACAAACCCCTGCTCCTCCCCACCAGTAATTTCCTCACATGCGTGCAGAAAAAATTCAAGTTAAGACCAACTTTTCACAAAACCAGTGAAGGCATAATGCATAATTAAAACTAATTGACAAATCTGGATGTTGTATAAACATTTTCTATGAGGAATAAAAAGTCAAATTGAAAGATGAAAAATTTACAAAAGGAAAAAAAAAAACAACTGCAAAAGACAATTCGATGTTGTAAGCAAACTGGGGGAATGAGGTGAGGGAGGGCAAAAAGAAAATAAGCAAATAATTACGAAAATTAAAATTTGATGATGGTGATGATGATGGAAAGAATGCAGATAAAAAAGAAAATATTTTCTTCAGGAAAATGAAGAAAGCAATCTTGTCACTTGTCTGTATAAAGGAGAAGTGAGACTGGGTGAGGGCAGGAGGGAAATTAAATGATTTTTCAGACTTAAAAAAAGAAGGAAAGAAAGAAGCAAAACATGAATAAGACTCACAGGAAAAATACTTTTCAAATCGACAAAACTTTTCACCAACAACAATAAAGACACAGAAAATAAAGATTCTAAGAAGAGAAAAAACAGAAAAATGTTCTATTTTGTTTATATTTGTTTGTTTATGCATCTGTGTTTTCTTTTAAATAAAAATTCAAACATCTCTGAAATAACAGAATCTTACAAACTAAACAATTCTTTTTTTAAATTTTTTTTTATCTTTTTAATTAAAACAATTCAGTATGATGAAAGGAGGCTACAGTTTATCATACTGTTTTACAATTTAATCCACTGTAAGTCTGGACTGACATTCAAATTGCAATCAAAACTACCAACAGTACAGATTCATGGCATTTATAGTGAGAAATAAGCAATAATTCTGGAGGTAAATTTTGCCAATAAAAATGGGACAGTAAGAATTTTATTTCTGAAACCCAAATTCTTTAAAAAAATTTTAACTTAACTATATGTTAGTAAGTTAGTTACCTCCATACTTACATACATAGTGATTGACATATCTTACATCATTTGTAAAGGCTTCTGCCTCATTTCAGAGTCCATTGAACTTAAAATGATTCTTGAGATCAGCATTTGATTTCCTAGGTGTCGTGCATATATGACATAAATACTCTGTATCCTTTATTGGGCTGATTGGATCTGCATACCCTACAACTCTGCTGTCTACCATAATATACTTATTTAATCCAGTAGATCTGCAATCCTTGTTGCAAACAGCATATGTATTGTTGGCAGGACAATGAATCAAGTTTGTAGAGTTGGCTTCCATCTGGTTATTATGATGATGTTTCAGATGTTTTCACATCATTTTTAATGGCTTCTAATTTCAAATCCATTGAACTTAAAATGACTCTTGAGACCAGCATCTGATTTCATAGGGATCATACATGACAGATAAACTCTGTATCCTTGATTGAGTTGATTGTTGAAGTTGAATGTTTTCTATCACTCCAAAGTTTGAGATTTTCCAGGTGGATGTTTTTTAAGCACTGAATCTGTGATCCTGAAATATTTTCTATCTGGAACAGTATCACCATTATGTAACATGAAATGAGTTCAAAAAGTTCTTTGTGTTGCAATTACAGATTCACCAATCTTGAAAACCTAACAACAGCAAAGGTAAAATGTACACCAGTCAAAGCCATGATTGTACAAATGGTACCTGAAAAAAAAAAAACATTAGCTAAATGATGACACAATTGCCACCTGCTTATGTTCACTGGCTTCACAATGGTGGAAGTTTAAAATATATATGGTGACTGCCACATCTTACTCAAATAAGTACCACCTCTTCACTCTTCCCATCACTTATAATTGCTTCAGTTTTGTTTCAGCATTCATAGCTACCAGCATTCGATTTCATGGGGATCATACAGATAAACTCTGTATCCTTTATTGGGCTGATTGGATCTGCATGCCCTACAAATCTACCGTCAATCATAATGTGCTTATTCAGTCTGGTTGATCTGCAATCCTTGTTGCAAACAATATATGTATTGTTTGCAGGACAATGAGTCAAATTGGTAGAGTTGGCTTTCATCTGGTTATTATCATGATCTTTCAGATGTTTTATAAACCTACATGCATACAAAGCTGTGATTTTTTTGTTGAGGTAGAACTAGGATTAATCTTGCACAAACCATGGTGGGTTCTGCTTAACAAAGGATTTGCCAGAACAATTTAAGACAAAGTTTTTACAAGGCCAGATGCTCTTCCTGATTCCCAATTCAGGCACTCATGTTAGTCTAAGTACACCAAGTGTTTTTATAAAGACACCATCTCTAGGAAAGTTGCCATTTAAGGCTTGAGACCCCTCTGTGCCTTATATAAGAAAATTATGTAAAGAAATAATGACATCAACCTGAACATATACACATGTACAGGCATAGACATGCACACACATAGAAGAAAAGTCAGCCTAACACCAACAAAAAAGCACATAAATTATTTTTTTTAATATAAAGATAATGAAAATTGTCAGACATTTTCTTATGTCTTCTGAAGAGTGGACCAAACAATTACACAAAGATTAATTTACAAAACGTTGCAGAAGAGGTGCTAAAATAACATTAATCAGCTAAGTAACGAATTTTGTTTATATATATAAATATATATATATATATATAAAATTAAAGATTATATATATATATAATTAAAGATTATATGTATATATTATTATCTCATATATCATTAAAGATGGCTGGTATGAAAGATTTAATTAAGCATTCTACCACCAATCTTACATTATTTGATAGTGGAAATGGAGTATTGAAAGTTTTTTAAAAATAAAAAGATGCTCACATGACACATGAGGGCATGGAATAAATGCTCTTTTAAAAACAGCATAAAACTAAATAACTAGGTAACAGTCAAACACAAGGAAAACTAACAACACCAGAGACAAAAACACCCTTGAAAATGACTATAGAAGTGGTTTGTAAGTGCTTGAAATAATAAAAATTATGGACAATTTTCATATTCCTTAACTCCTACAAGATAAAAAAAATTTTAGAATGCTGGAAAATATTTTTAAAAATAAATTAAATCTTACTCACCAGCCATATTTAATGAAAGACAGGTTGCTGCCTCAATATGTATATATACAGTAACAACTTTACTATGTAACAAATGAAGCTTAAGTTTCAGGGCTGCTAATTCCAGAGGAGTCTTTGAAGCAACATTTTTTAATGAGTGGACTTTTCAGCCCAACCAATGTTTTTTTAAGTGTTTGTTATTAAGATGAGGCCATTTTAGTGATAGAATCATAAACCAATGAATTGAAGATGCTTATACTGGTCTTAGAATATGCTCTAATATGCATTTCATATGGCCTCAAAATTACCCTGTAATTGGTCAAATTTTAAAATTTATTTTAGGGCTTGCAGTGCTCAAATCCTTGAATCCATTGTTGCTGGTTGCAAAAAGGCATTCAAGTCTCAGGGACACAAAAATATAGGGTTTCAACTTTATATATACATGTTGGCTTTTGCTTTTGACAAAAAGCTCATACATCCTTGTTCTTGATCTTGTTTTTCATCCTGTAAGGGAAACTGGTTTAGATGCCAACCATCTGTACATATGACAGTTTGTACTGGATTACATGTTACCAGCAGCAGGCCTAAGTTTAACCTAACCTTTTTATGGCTCTACCATGTAGATATACATAGATGGTCATGTAGACAAGTGTGTAGGCACCAGTAGCATGCAGAAGACAGAAGAACAGGATGCAACTCACAAACACAGAAAATGTTCCATAATCAAAGACTGACTTCATGTTTCACTCATGACAGAACACTGACAAGCAAGTTGAAAATTTAAGTTGGTTTTAGATATGTATCCTGAAATTTATATATTTTTGATAAAGTGTTAAGTTGTGATACAATTTAGTGCCAAGATTGTCCTTTTTTTTCAGTGGTTTTACTGATAAAATATATTTTGGCAAGCACATTTTTATCATAAAGGGCTTAATATCAGGGGAGAGAGCTAAGATTTTCTTTTTTTTCAGTGGTTTTACTGATAAAATGTATTTTGGCAAGCACATTTTTATCATAAAGTGCTAAATATCAGGGAGAGAGAACCAAGATTGTCCTTTTTTTCAGTGGTTTTACTGATCAAGATTGTCCTTTTTTTCAGTGTATAAAATAAGATGTATTTTGGCAAGCACATTTTTATCATAAAGTGCTTAAAATCAGGGAGGAGAGAGCATTGATAAGCAAAAAGTTTGTTACTTTAATTTAACAGGCCCATACAGACTTCAAAGGAAGACACTGTTACAATGCTCTCACTCATCTGTGAAAACCAGGCAAAGCAGCCTTGACATGTGAGAACATCATAACAGTGCCCTCAAAAAATTTTGAAGCTGCTCAGTTAAAGTAACAAACTCTTTGTGCTTATATTTTTGATAACAATATTTATTGCTGTTGATATCAGTTGAGAACTTTGGTAACATTTCTGTTCACCATGATGTACATATAATTATATAATTTCATATATATCAATAAAAGCCATTATTATTTTAAAACAAATTTTATTAGTTTTCTTTGCAGATAGAATAATATCTTAGTGACGATAATAACAACAATGATGAGGATACACAATGAGAGTCAAACTGTAAATAAAATGAAATGATGATAACACCAAATCCCTGAAAGTTCAGAAAGAAATGATCCAGCTGGGATGAACCAATTATGATATAGCAATGGGATAATAATAACAATGATGAGGATATGCAATGAGAGTCAGACTGTAAACACCTCATTCTAGTCTCATCCTATCTAACACCTCATCCCAGAAGTGATCCAATTACAATGAACCAAATATATAGCAAGTGGATAATAATAATGATGGGGACACACAATGAGAGTCAGACTGTAATCATCTCATTCTAGTCTCATCCTGTCTAACACCTCATCCCAGAAAATTCAGAAAGAAAGGATCTGATTGGGATGAAATAAATATGATATAGCAAGGGGATAATAATAATATTAATAATAATAATAATAATCATTATGGTCGAGAAACTAATGACTTTTACAAGAAAGAATAAATGCAGTAAAGACATCAAGAAATGAATATGTTAAAATATATCTCCACAAAAATATACAAACATTCTTTGTCAAACTGCAGCTTAGTTTATTGCCTGAAAACTTTCAAAAAATTTTCTAAATAAAGAAGTATTAAAAAAACGTTTAAAAAGAAAGAACATCTCTTTCATGTTCAAAATGTTCGGAAAAAAGTACACCCAAATTATAAATTGATAAATAGGTGCAGGCATTTTTTTGTGCATAGACTTTATTGTTTATTTTGAATGTCTCTGACTTTCTGGCAATAAACACAAATGTATACAGCTTTTGCTTACAGCAGCTGTTGTTCTTAACTGAAAGTTAATTGAACAGTGACATAACGAAGCACATAAGATTAATTTTAGAATGAAATGCATCACTGTTTATGTCCCAAAAACATATTATCTAATGGGTTCGAAACATAAGATGTTTCCTCATCTTATAAATTATTGTTTTCTAATAGCCAAAAGAGATGTGCATTATGGTGTAGTAGATATCGATTTTGAATGAAAAATTGGAGAGCCAATTTTGAATTTAAGCCAAATTTATTTCATTCACTTACAAACAAATACCCTTTAAAAAGGTATTAATCCATCTCTTCTCCCTCCAGCTATGGGTTGAATAACAGGACAGATTGAGTTCTATAGCCTTGGTTGGCAACTAGTCTACCACAGAATGAAATGGGAAAATCTTCTGTGATAAAATCTTTTGCCTAATCAGTCATGGATTGAAAGAGACCTAACTGCCCAATGTGTATCACATATGGCAATTAACTGACTGACTGAATAGACAAAATAGCTGCATATGAACAGATCCTAGAGATTGAAAGGCAGCAAACTTTGAGATTTACATTGTAACTAATGAAGAGTTTCAGTCTTTTTCTTCTCTTATTTAAAATCAGTCAGTCAGTTAAGTGCCATACATGAAACATGCTTAGGCGATCATGTCTCGAAAGAAACATGACTGACTGGGCAGAAGATTATCCCACAGTAAGTTGCCATTGCTTTCTGCAGTAGACTGGTTGCCAACCAAGGCTATAGAACCCAATCTGTCCTGTTATTTAACCCATAACTGGAAGGAAGAGACAAATTAATACCTTTCCCAAGGGTATTTGTACATAAGTGAATGCAATGAATTCAACTGGAATTCGAACTCGGCTCCCCGATTTCTTGTTCTGAGCTGATATCCACTGCATCACAATGTACATCCTATTTAAAATCAGCTCTCCAAAAATTCTAATCAAAATGCTACCACAATTCACAATTGGCAAGAGTCATAAATTTGCTTGGAATTGATAGTGGCAATACAGACAGATCAATAGTAGATATGGTAACATTTATCTATAATACATATTGTGGTTTTTATTTTATTAGTCACGGAGCTTGATCTCTCTTTATTAATAACAAAGTAAGCCATTGTTATGAGAACATGTGTTATTATTCAATTTTGATTTGATAAATAAATATATCTCACAAAATATCTCATAACATTATTTTTAAGAAACAATGATAAGGTTACTAATACATTACCTAGTGTCTTTTGCTTCTTGCTAGATTTTGGGAATATTTTTACTTTTAATAATTTAGAAAGTAGAAGTTTTTCTTACATAGAACAATAGAGTTAATTGTAAAGATACAAAGTTTACATTTATTTTGCATAATAAACAATGGAATCAATTTAATACTGTCATTTTTTTACAGTAATATTAAACTACTATTAATAATAATACTAATAGGGTAAGAGAAAAATAAAAAAAAAGGAATAGAACTAATAGTAGATAAAGACATTAGTAAGTGTGTTTTGGGATACTAGCAATTGTCAGAAAAAAGTCCTTTTAGTGAACATGAAAGGAAAGACTTTGTCATTATCCTCCCTTTTGCTTTGATAAAAGCTAAGCATCACATGAAGCTAAATTTGAATTCTTGGCCAGGTAAGTACTAGCAGACATGTCTGCTGGTATTCTGCAAAGAAGCCCTGTATGAGTTCTGAAGAATAATTAGAATCAGTTATTGGGAGTGAGTTCATCACACTGCCAATTAACACATTACTGCTGCACTGTGAAAGCATTGTTCTTCTTCTTCTTCTATGTGCCATGTCTCTTCAGGACGTAGGTGATCATGGCTTTCCACGTCTCCCTATCCCTGGTAACTCTTAGCACACTTTCTCCTGTTACTCCACCCAAACCCTGCTCTGCCATCCACCTGCTCAAGAACTTCAAATATTTTATCCACTGCTTTCCTTTGTCTCTCTTTCCCTCTATCTGACCTGTGAGTATCAGATTCTCTAAACCTTCTTTCCTCAAAACATGTCCCAAGAACTTCAGCTGTCTCTTCCTTATTCATTTCCATCTTTTCCAAAACCTCATCATTGCTCATATGCTCGATCCATGATATTCGCAGTATCCTTCTGTAGAACCACATTTCAGTTGCTTCAAGTTTTTTGTTCATCTTTGATGATATTGTCCAGCATTCACTGCCATATTGAAGAACAGACATCACATAGCAATCCAGAACTTTTTTCTTTGTTTCTAGCAAAGTTTTCCTGTCTCTTAATACTTTACTCAGTTTCTGGACTGCGTCCTTGGCCATTCCAATTCACCTTCGGATCTCAGTGTCGCACTTTCTGTCTTCTGTTAGAACATTTCCCAAGCACTTAAACTTTTGTACTTGCTTGATTTTAGTATCCTGGCTATAATGGCCCTTCTTAAAGAAGAAAAAAATTGCCATTGACTGGAAATATTTAGCAAGGGTAGCTTCATTCTGGTTATGATTTGGATACTGCAGTATACATAAAGCTAAACAACACAAAATACATCACAAAACTGTTTGCATTAAACACTACTATATATGTACAATGGTTTGGAAATAGCTCTCTCTGTTAGTTTCTAATACAAATTCTAGGAACTAAAATTTCAAAATGTCTTAAAAAGTGTATCTATTGTAGGAAAGATGTATGACTAAGTGGAAAAACTTTTTGTTTGATGTGTTTCGTCCTTTAGAATTTCATCAGACAAGGTTTGTTTATGTTGATGCAACTTCACAAACAAGTGACACTTGGAATTTTTAATTTTTTATGTATGCTTTGTATGCTTTGGGTATATAATCTAACCAATTCCATTTAGATTCTTCTTGTTTCAATCATCTTTGTTATTAAAGATCCCACATTGTGATAACAGAAAATCTGCCAAGATAATGAAAAGTTCTAAGAACTTGGATACAAATTTACTATGGATGAATTAGTGAATGTCAAATAAAATTAAGACTGCACAACTAATTCTCATCATTTTAAAAAATCATCTACTTTACAAACAGACCTTATATTTATGTCCACCTTGAGTTTAAAGATTTTTGCATATTTTCCCAAATTTTCCCTTTTTTTAACTAATTAAAGCATTGTCTGATATCAGGAATTCCAGCCCATTTACCTCTTCTGGTATTGATAGAAAAGGACACAAGATGGTGTAAATATCATCTTTTTTTTTTTTTAATCATTTCACCTTGAGCAAGGCAGAAATGCCACTGATGAGCTGGGGGCTACATAACTGTAAAAAGATTAATTAGAAAAGAGTGATGAGTACAAACTAGTTAGAAAGGAGCAATAGAAAGCTGAGAATGCAGGTGCGATGACAGATACATAGGTGGAGAGAAAGGGAAGGATATACAGGGGTGGGGAGAGAGCTAGAGTCCAGTGGTTAATAGATGAGTATTGACATTGCATTTAACTTTCTGGAGGTTGTAGCCATCAGGAAAGTAAGAATATGGGAACGAGTTCCACAGGCGGGAAGTGCGAGAGAAGAAGCTGCAGGAGTAGAATTGTCGTCTGCATTTGGCTAACCTAACTGTGAATGGGTGGGACCCAGCTGCCAATCTGGTTGCATGAGTAAACACCTGTTGAGGAGGCACCAGTGATTTAAGTTCATCTGAGCAGAAGCCATGAAAGTATTTACAGAACAGACAAAGGGAGGCCACATTTCGATGGTGGGGAAGTGACTGCAATCTAGCCGCCAGACCAGTACCTATCACATTACAGATTCTCCTTTGGAGCCTGTCGAGAACACGGTGGAGAACAGCAGGGGCGCCTGACCATAAATGGCAGCAGTACTCCATGCACGGACGGATGGTTGACTTGTATATATACAGGATGGATTCATGCGGAAAAAACATCCTGGATCGGCAAAGTGACCCAACATTCTTAGCAGTAGATTTAGCTATGGAATCAATATAGTGGTTCCACTTGAGGTCTGAGGAGAGGGTAAGGCCGAGGAGGTGTAGTGTGTTGCTCTCAGGGAGAATCACTTGGTCCATGCTAATGGGAGGCAGGAGAGGTTGCCTGTGATGGTTGACAGACAACAGCTTGGTCTTAGACGCATTGAAGTTGACAAGCCACTTCTTGCCCCAATTCACCACGGTGTGTAGATCCCATTCAAGGTCAGCAGCAAGATTATGTCTGTCTGCCACAACAGGTTTCTTACTGGTGCGGGAGTATATTGTGGTGTCGTCTGCATAGATGCCTACTTGGGAACTGATTTCATCTGGGAGGTCGTTGATGAAAATAAGGAAGAGCGTCGGGCCCAGGATAGAGCCCTGTGGGACACCAGCATTCGTGCTGTAGGATGAAGAGGCATGCCCATTCAAAACAACCTTCATTTTGCGGTTATTTAAAAAGGATTGGATTAGGTCAAGCAGGCAACCAGTAATACCATAACCTCATAGCTTGCATAGGAGGCCAGAGTGCCAAACCCTGTCAAAAGCCTTGGAGATGTCCAGATAATGACAATATTCTTTCATAATTGATGCTTCTTGCTATTTTCAGCAAGTTGACTTTGATTCAAAAGTGGCATTTAGATTACATCATCAGCTTATGAACAAGTATCCAAATTTACACATCATCAATCACATTGAAACAATCACTGTTCAATCACTTATGATAAGCAGTGTCAAACATGGTCAGAGAAATAATATCTTAATAGTAGTTACATTGGATTTTTTGTTGACCGTTTTTTAAAACGTGGGAGGTATTTCTGCCACACAATGTATCATTCTGTATAGCACGGGAGATTCATTCATATCTTTTGATATTCAATAGTTTTCAAACTGATTTAATAAAGACCAGGAAAAAAACAATAAGCTATAATTATGGGAAAGTCAGAATTTATTTAATCTTGTAGGGGATTGAATCAGATGTTGGCATTGTCTTGAGTTAAATTCAGTAAATTTCCTTCAAAATCACTTTTTCAGTAAATACATCTATATAAATCTGTTTCTATCTATCTATTTATCTATATCTGAAGAGTTAATTGTTCCAAGAAATGGTGTACAAATGATTTTGTCATGGATTCCCATTCTAAATAGTATGCATTGCATTCCAATTGGTAGACTCGCAAAAGCCATAACAAAAATTTTAATTCTACTATCTAACACATTCTTCATAACTGTCTATCTTATACTAGCAGTATAGCCCGGCATTGCTCAGGTGTAATGAAAGCTTTAAAACTAATACATCGTCCTGGAGCTCGGACTCTTTGGACGTTGGCATGAAAAACTAAAAAGCAATAGTTGTTTCCAGTTAAAGTGAAACCGTAGACTGAAAGAAAAATGAATGGATGTAAGTCAAATTTTGATTTCCTGGTATCGATAGCAAATAAGTTTTTTTCACCATAAACTGAATTTTGAAGACGAAATAAGTCCTCTGAATAAATGGTATCATGGCTGAGACTAAGAACTACAATTATACCTAGTTAGAGCCAAACCCGAAGCAAAAACTAAAATAAAAGGGCTGAAAAAAATACAGACATACAAGCAGATAAACAGACAGGCACACAAACATCTTGCCTTATATATATATATATATATTTTATCGATTTTCTGCACTATTGTAAGACCTGCAACCTTGAAACTTCTGAATATCATTTCTTATGTCTTTCTCTATGAGTGTATCAAATTTGATTAAAATCGGACCACTCCTTCTATAACCTGATTTTACCGATTATCGATATTTATCTGGGTACCCCGACACAAAACCTAGCTAAGAACACTCGCAGACAATTATAGTACAACTGTGTAAATTTTCAAGAAAATCAGTTCTGCTGTTTTGAAGTCTATAGGTAATGGATACACACATGCACACAGATACACACACACACACACACATATATATATATATATATATATATATATATATATATATATATATATATAATTCCAGGTGAAGAGGACTCAAGGTTTTACTATTTTGAGTGTCCCGGCATTTATTTAATTATAAACAGTGCTTAATATAATTATATAGTTATGAATTAATTGTACATTGCGATATGGAAATTTCTGTTTCGCGATTCTCTTATCAGGCAAATCCTGATTTGCCTAATGAAGAAGAATCTATCTCAAAACATAGAAAGTTCCATGTTGCAAGGTACAATCAATTCATAACGATATATATATATATATATATATATATGAATAAATATAGTTTTATGGTGGGATTTTTTTAGGATTAAATGCTCAATATCAGAGATAGAGCATATGTAAATATAAAAGAGTGAACATTGAAGTCAACACTCAGGAGCAACAGACTGTTTCATGCTTAGCGCAATCATCAGGCCATATGTGTTGAGTTTTTCCTCAGCTATTTATATATGCATGTCAGTGGGGCATTCTGGGTAATCCTTCTAATGGTTATTTTGTCAGGAGTGGCTTGATTATTTATTTACTTATTTGAGTAAATCTATTTAACTTGTTATTTGTTTAGTCTTTTGTTTTTCAATGATTAATTTATTTATTTGGATTCGTTATTTGTTACTTATTTAATATTTTTACTTTTTTATTTTGATTTTTTATTATTTTATTTATTTATTGATATCATTTTATTTATCATTTATCTACTGTAATCGATGTTATATCATCAGTGGTTTGTTAATTTGTTTATAATTTGCTCCTTATAAGTTTTCTATTTTTAAGTAACATAATATATATATATATATCTGAGTGAATACAGAACAAAGAATTCTTTCAATGTCCAAAACATTAATTGAAAACAGTGCTCGATATATAATATACTATATAGAGCTGTGAATATTTATTATAAATTATACTTTAGAACATGCACATAATTTCTCTATATATAATCGCGACGAAGGCACTTCGTTTCGGCATTGGGGGCCTTCATTGCGGTTATTTATAGAGAAATTATGTACATGTTCTAAAGTATAATTTATAATAAATATATACATATATATATATATTTAATATATCGAGGCAGCAAGTAATTTTCTAAACATATACTGTTAAATATAAGAGACAATGAATATCTATTATGTTTAATCATGAGCCGTTCTAAACGTCGTATTTTTGCTTCAATTTCAGTTGAAAATAAAGACAAAAATTCTCCAACATTTGGATAATTATTATTTATTGGTTTTCTTCTAAGATTGCATCTCTGATACTAATCAAAAACCTAGTACATATATTGGTTTTACTACAACCACGCTCTCCCGTAGACTTACATGTCATCTTTCTGATCAGAGTACTATTAAACAACATTTCTCTGAAAAACATAAACATGTAGGTAATATCAGACAGATTTTGGTCAACAATACGGTGATCCTTACTCATACACACAGTAAGAGGAACCTGCAGATATTGGAGGCCATGTACATCAAATCAAAGCAACCAACACTCAATAAAATCAACTTTAAAACAGGAAATAACATATTACATTGCATTTGACTACATGGTTTTGTTGTCATTTCACGCTATCACGCGGTGTGACGTCATAAAACCGCATCGCAAACTGAAGAACTGCGTTTATTATTTTTGGTAACTATTGCCATTGCCAAGCGGAGTTTTATGTCAACACAAAATAAAATTGTCGGTGATGGTGGATTTTATAATATTTCAGTTTAAACAACCTCTCTGAAGATGGCTCATGTGAGCCGAAAGCTTAGAAGAAAACCAATAAATAATTATCCAAATGTTGGAGAATTTTTGTCTTTATTTTCAACTGAAATTAAAGCAAAAATACGACGTTTAGAATGGCTCATGATTAAACATAATAGACATTCATTGTCTCTTATATTTAACAGTATATGTTTAGAAATATACACTCCATGCAAAAAGTGTGGGACATTCCTGCATTTCTTTCAAAACATCTTAGACTGAAATATTTTTCTATTTTTTTTTAAGTAATAGATAAAATTTGACTAACTACAGTGTATTTATTTTTATTTTGAGAGAAAATAAGCACTTAACTATGAAAAAAATATCATACAACAGCATCATATTTTATTTTCATCAATAAAACCATCTTCTATGTGTTGTGTCTCTTCAGGACATAGGCAATCATGGCCTTCCACATCTCCCTATCCCTTGTAGCTCTTAACACTCTTTCTCTTGTTTCTTCTCTCATTTATTTGATCAAGTGCATTAAGTATGTCATGCATGGCTTTCCTCTGTCTATTTCTCTATCCATCCTGTGAATATCCGATTCTCCAGGTCCTCCTTTCTCAATACATGTCCCAGAAATTTCAGCTGTCTTTTTCCTGATGTTAAGTATCAGTTTCCTTTTCATGTCCATCCCCTTCAAAACAATGTTTTTGCACTCATGTTTGGTTCAAGGTATCCTCAGCATCCTTTTGTAGAACCACATTTCGATTGCTTCAATCTTTTCCTTTATCTTTGATGAGATTGTCCAACATTCACTGCCATATTGAAGAACAGACATCACATAACAATCCAGTATTCTCTTCTTTGTTTCAAACAAAATTATTCAGTTTTCTTGTAGTTTATATTTAGTCCTTTCTTTCTGCTTTCTTTAGCTACCTTCTGTAGGAGGCCTTGTAACTTCCTATCTGTCTGCTATAAGCACTGTATCATGTGTATATCACCTGCCTTAATTACTGCTTTTCACATTTTTTTCCAACAGTTTTTGAAATAAAAAGTAGATGCCAGACATTTCTAAGCATTCTTCAAGCACTGAAAAAGCTCAATCTCACTCTTTGTGTACTCTCGTCAAACTCTCCTATCCAACTCATTCTATACTAATGGGAAAAAGTTCAGGAGATTAATGTGGCCTGTTCATAATTTCCAAAATTGTATGTCTTTTTCTTTTTAACTCAAGGTTATTTCGACATAATTTACAAGAGTGTTTTGGACTGATGTCTTGCTGAGAGATGCTTTTCTTTTCAATTATGCATAAAGCAAATGTTTTTTCAAAATCAAATGATATTGTTATTTCTTCATGATTTTTCTAACTTGAATCTAGTCCACAATATGTTGGTAATGTTAGTATGTTGAATGACAGTGACAAAATACATTTCCATTCAAAATACATAACAAGTATCATACACACATGTCAAGTGGTGGAAGAAATTTTCGTTTTTAAATAAATGAGAGAAAACTGCCTCTTAGATTTTTCAATCATTCCTCTTTAATGAATCTCTGAAGAAGCTTGTTAAAGTGAAATATGTTAGATTAAAGAAACTTTTTTCCTATTTGTTCTTTACTTATCTTATTCATATATGTGTGTGTGTGTATTCAATAAATTAAGACAAATTCAAGTGACTAATTAATCTGGTTAGCCAACTCAAGAGTTTCACATTGAAAGGCTCATCAAAGCTAAATATTTGATTAATTTATTGAACTTATTATCAGATTTCAAGCATATTAAGAAATTGAAATTTGAAAGTTAGAATTAGTGTTTGTTTACTAAGATATAGTATAAATATGGAATCTAATAATAATATTAATACATTTACCAAATATCTGGCCATGATGAGCATTTCACTGCAAAACTCTGGAGCTGGCTGCTGGGATAAGTAACTTGAACTATTCTTAATTTATTGAATATAGGTAAAATTCTTGTAATTTTAAAATGTTCACGGTTCTGTTATTATTTTTATTATTATTCATAAGACTCGCTCAGTCAATACAATTATTATTAGTCTGAGCAAGTTCCTTCTAGAAATGAAACATGCAATTTTTTCATTTTCTCATTTGATCATATATATATATATGGGTGTATTTTAATTTGTTTAAGAAGTCACCAGTGTTTTTTTGTGATAGACTGATTGTGCCAAGGAGTGGTGTTAAGATTTTGCTTAGATTACCAGCTAGTTTTTGTGGGGCGCAACCTATTCCTCATATGATAAGTCTCATTGGTATCTTTAGATGATGAAATCCATCACAGGACAAAACACATAGCTGAGAAACATATAATTTTCTTCTTGTCTTTTTTATTTAACTATATATGTGAGTGTTTGTGTGCGTGTGTTTGTGTTCTCCCTTCTTCCCATCTAAAAAGGTTGTGCACAAAAATGATTTATTGACATTTTAATTTTTGTTTTTTTGAGGATTTTGTGTAAAACACTTAACATGAAGTAATCAGCAAAACCATCAGCTTCAAAATGATTGTAAACAATCTTTTGTGCTATTTTTCTTTTTAGCAGCACAAAAAAAGTACATGCAGACATTATCGTGCTTCCTTTTTTCTTCCAGGAATTGCTTGAAAGAAAATCAACGTAAAATCATTTATCATATATATATATATATATATATATATAACTTTGACAAGGAAAAAGAGATTTTAATCATTTTAATCAGCTAAGAATAGAAAATAGTTAAATTTATGAAAACAATTAAGTATGTAAAACAATATATATATATATATCTCCAATGAATAAGGAACAAAGATAATATTTGCAACATTCAAAACATTAATTTAAACAGTGCTCAATATAAAAATAGACCAATGAATATAAAAAAGACGTAAGATTTTAAATTAAAAAAAAAATGTTTATTACCATCATTAATAACGACCTGATGAGACATTGTTCTTTCAACATCAAAACAAAATGTACAATTTTGTAGTAGATTGTAATTTGTACATGTTCTAAAGTATTATATATATATATACATATATATATATATATATATATATATGTGTGTGTGTGTGGTGAAAGTAAACTCATGATTGAGTAAGACTATTTCTTACAATCAAACTTTTTTAAGCTTTTCTTGCTTTGCACACATTCTAAATATTGTCACTTCATCCCTGTTCTGCAAGCAATTGCTGTTTAACGGAGATTTGTTCTTTGTTCTGCAGTTGCACATGGGTTTAATTTGTTCAGATGGTCTGTTGGTTATTTTCCATTTGGTATTTTTATTGTTTGTGTTATGTTCTCAGTGAAACTTTAGCTGATTTTTACTGTATTTTTGCTGAATATCTTGTGGAGTGTGAAACAGACAGTTGCCACTAGGTGTTGACTTTAATGTCCACTTTTATATTTATATATGTGTGTGTGTGTGTGTGTGTGTATGTACATATATTCATATGCATTTTTGTTAACCATAGGATTGGGAATGCTTGTTTAAAAATATTAGATGGTTAGTTTTGGAATAGTTGTAGCAGAGCCAGTTCAAGTATGTTTGCAAATTCACAATCAAAATGATTACAGTAACATTAAGTTTGTCTTTGCAATTTACCCCTGAGGATGATCTCAGAAGAGACCAAAAAGAGAACTGGAAAGGATAATTATAAAAAATAAATAGACATATGTCTATATTATTTAATGTAACACACACACACACATATCAATAAATATACATACTATCCTACATTTAAAGCACGACTCAGAGTTTCATGCATTATGCAAACATCAGGTGCATATTCTGAACTGGCTGTTTTTTAATTCGGATTCTTATTTTTAGTATTAGGATTATTTAAGATCATTATAAATTATAAATCAGGGGAGCCATTTTTTTCAATTTTTAAATGTGTAATTTAATTAGGTTTATACCAAAACCCAAAAATAGAATAGGTAAACTAAAATTGGGAAAGTTAAAAAAAAGGAAAATATGTATATTTTTTGTAGCCAATTTATTTAGTATAGGTTAAAAGGGAAGTCACTTATATTTGTTTATATTTGTGATGAAAAAATAAATAAAAAATTAAAATAAATACACATAAATACACACAAACATATAAATATATACACATACACATGTATGTATACATACATACACAGACATATAAATTTAAATATATCTAAACTTATTTATAAATGGAACATTGTCTCTATGTGTGTGTGTGTGTGTGTGTGTGTCTCTTACCTATAGACTCCGAAATGGCTGAACTGATTTTCTTGAAAATTTACACAGTTGTACTATAAGTGTCTGCGAGTGTTCTTAGCTAGGTTTTGTGTTGAGGTACCCCCAATAAATATCGAAAATCAATAATTGAAAAAATCAGGTTATAGAAGGAGTGGTCTGATTTTAATCAAATTTGATACACCCATAGACAAATACATAAGAAACGATATTCAGAAGTTTCAAGGTTACAGTTCTTACAATAGTGCAGAAAATCAATAATATATATATAAAAGCTTTCATTACACCCGAGCAACGCCGGGCTACACTGCTAGCTTATATATATAGAGTGAAAAAAATGAAAGATAGTGAAAATTGCTACGGAAAAAAATTGATGAATAAATAAGTAAAAAGAAAAGTTGGAACTATATAATTTAGTCAGAGTTTAAGCATTTAAGCAAATATTTAATTCTATGTCTGCATGTGGTCATTAATGCACTTCTTTCGTTTAATAAATTAGGTTCATTTAGGTGCTTTAAGATAAGTTGTTGTTTTTTAAAAACCAAAAATATTTTGAGAGAGCAGTGCTGTTCTTATATTTAATATTATTAAAAAACCAGTTTATTATTACTGAATCATGATATCCATTTATTCTCAGTCAGTCAGTTAAGTACCATACATGATACACGCTTGGGCGATCATGTCTTGAAAGAGACATGACTGACTGGGCAGAAGATTATCCTGCAAGACGTTGCCATTGCTTTCTGCGGTAGACTGGTTGCCAGCCAAGGCTATAGAACCCAATCTGTCCTGTTATTTAACCTATAACTGGAGGGAAGAGACGGATTAATACCTTTCCAAAGGGTATTTGCACGTAAGTGAAAGCAAGGAATTCAACTGGAATTTGAACTCGGCTCTCCAATTTCTCATTCCGAGTCGATATCTACTGCGCCACAACGCACATCCAGTTGATCGAAAATAGAACTTAGTATAACTGTCAAAATGTATACAATTTTGAAAATTATGCATTCAGTCAGACATTGACTGTTAAGTGGCAGGTCAAGTTTTTTTGGTAATTATAATTATTTTTGGTTGGGTTACACTTATTGATAGTGAAAATACGATTATTTTGCAGGTTGGACATGTTCTTCTTTAATATCTTATTGTTATGTAGTGAGATATATTAATCAAAGTTCTTGATACAACTACAACTAACATTGTTTTGTTGAAAATCTTTTTTGGTCTCAGAGAATGGTTGAAATGCTTGTCAATTAAATTTAGGAAAATTAGTCTGTTCGTTTTAACATTATGACTAAAAGGTGGGTTAAACCATAAAATGTTACATTTGCATGATTTTGGCTTATGTTTGCCTTTGTTTTTATTAAAGTATTCTTAACTTACATTGTGCATACTTTACCTAAGTCCTTAATATATTTAATTTTACTGTTATCAAAAAGTGCTTTGTTATTAGAGTTAAAAGATAATCAAAATATTGGATAGATTTATGAACATTGTCTAGTATTCTATGGTGGTGGTTAGTATTTTTGTGGACTACACATATGTATACTTTTCTAAACATATACTGTTAAATATAAGAGACAATGAATGTCTATTATGTTTAATCATGAGCCGTTCTAAACATCATATTATTTAACAATAACATCCACCATCACCGATGATTTTATTTTGTGTTGACATAAAACTCCACTAGGCAATGGCAATGGCAATAGTTACCAAAAATAACAAACGCAGTTCGCAAATTTGCAATGTGGTTCTATGGCGTCACACTGCACAATAGTGCAAAATGACAACAGAACCATGTATTCAAAGGCAATGTAATGTGTTATGGCCAGATTTAAACATGATTTTATTAAGTGTGGGTTGTTTGGATTTAATGTACATGGCCTCCAATATCTGAAGGTTCTTTTTATACTAACACAAAATAAAATCATCGGTGATGGTGGATGTTTCTGTGTTACCGTCCTTATAACCTCTCTGAAGATGGCTCTTGTGAGCCAAAAGCTTAGAACCAAATTAATAAAAAATTATCCAAATGTTGGAGAATTTTTGCCTTTATTTTCAACTGAAATTAAAGCCAAAATACAATGTTTAGAACAGTTCATGATTAAACATAATAGACATTCATTGTCTCTTATATTTAACAAGATATATATATATATATATATATATATATATATATGTTTAGAAAATTATTTGCTGCCTCGATACACTAAATGTTTTGTATACTTATTTACATCCATAGCTAGCTCTCTCTCTCTCTCTCTCTCTCTATATATATATATATATATATATAATGGCATCCCAAATTTCCAGGAACTAGTTCTATAAAGGCAACTAATCTTTAGGAGTTTATTCTGCTCATTTCATTTTCAAGTTGAGAATGAAAACAAATCACTTTATAGCATCAAAAAGAAAGCATTTTGATAATTTAATAGAAAACAAGTGTGCAGAAGTAGAGAGACTGAGCAGGCATAATAAAGTAGACATGCATAAAGAAATAAAAGAACTGACAGGAAAAATCCTGCTCTTCAACAGGATGTATAAAATCCAAGGATGTAACAATCATATTGGAGAAAGAGGAAATACTTCAACGATGGGAAGAATATATAAAAGATCTTTTCCACGACAAGAGAGAGCAACCAGTAATACACAAAGACATGGACAAACCGGAAATATTAAAGTCTGAAGTGGAATCTGCAATAGACAAGTTGAATAGAAACAAAGCAGCTGGATCAGGCGGCATAGTCATAAAGCTGCTGATTGCCCTGAAAGAATTTGGCATAAAGAAAATTACAGAAATAATGAACTAAATTTATAATAGTGGTGTAATACCAGATGACCTCAGCAAGTTGATCTTCATAGCACTGGCTAAGAAACCAGGAGCAAACGAGTGCGAACTCCACAGAACCATCAGTTTAATGAGCCATATAACAAAATTAATCGTCCGAATCCTGATGAACAGAGCGAGAAGCAGAATCAGGCCAGAGATAGGACAAGAACAGTGCGGTTTCGTTAAAGACACTGAAACAAAGAACGCCATATTTATGATTAGGATTCTCTCAGAAAGGGCAATACAAATGAAGAAATACTTGTACCTATGTTTTATTGATTCTGCAAAAGTGTTTGACAAAATACGCCACAAAGCATTGATGGAGATGCTTAGCAGCCTCGACATATTTTGGAAAGACCTAAGAGTAATCAAGAATCTCTACTGGCAGCAAACTGCCTGCATACAAACAGGTAATGATTTCAGCAGAGTTACAAAGATAGAAAGGGGCATAAGACAAGGATGTGTCTTTTCAGCAGATCTATTCAACTTGTACAGCGAGACTATTCTGAGGACCCTAGAAGTTATGTCAGGATTCATCATCAGAGGCCACATTTAAAACAGTATAAGGTATGCAGATGACACAGTGCTGAAAGCAGACACGGAAAAGAAACTACAAGACCTCCTGCAGAAGGTAGCTGAAGAGAGTGACAAGAAAGGACTACAAATTAACTGCAAGAAAACCAAATGCATGGTCATCGACATAAAGAGCAGCCTCAAATGTCAAATACAAGTGAGGGACACTAAAATCAAGCAAGTACAAAAATTTAATTTTTTTTATTTTTATAAGCGTTTCACCCCGAGCAAGGCATGTCACTGCCACTACTGCGCAGGGGGCTACATAGAGTGGAGAAAGGATGGTTAAATATAGGAAATGTCAGAGGGTGGGTGACAGGCGGGTAAGGATACTGAGAATGGTTAAATATAGGAAATGTCAGAGGGTGGGTAAGGATACCGAGTATGAGGGTTGGGTAGATGAGAGTTTTCTGAGAATAATTGGGAGTTAATGTGATAGGAGGTGTCTATTGACCCTTCATTTAAACACCTGGAGATTGTAGCTGTCGGGAAAGCAGACTTGTGGAAAGGAATACCTGGGAAGTGTTATAACAGAAGACGGGAAGTATGACACTGAAATCCGAAGGTGAACTGGCATAGTGAAGGAAGCATTGCAGAAGTTGAGTAAAGTATTAAGAAACAGGACAATTTCACTGGAAACAAAGAGGAGAGTACTAGATTGCTATGTCTGTTCTTCAATATGGCAGTGAATGTTGGACAATATCTTCAAAGATGAAGGAAAAACTTGAAGCAATTGAAATGTGGTTCTACAGAAGGATGCTGTAGATATCATGTACCAAGCATGTGAGCAATGATGAGGTTTTGGAAAGGATGGAAACGAAAAGAAAATTAAAACTGAGCATCAGGAAGAGACAACTAAAGTTCCTTGGACATGCAATGAGGAAAGAGGGCTTGGAGAACCAGATATTAACAGGACAGATATAGGGGAAAAGAAACAGAGGAAAGCAGTGGATAGCATATTTGAAGGACCTGATCAGGTGGATGACGGAATGAGAGTTACATGGTGCAACAGGAGAAAGCGTGCTAACAGCAACCAGAGATAGAGAGATATGGAAAGCCATGATCGCCTACGTTTCGAAAGGACATGGCACCTAAAAAAAGAATAGAAAGCATTTATTTATAAAGATATTTCCAGATTTAAATTCTTTATTCATCATATTCAGAAGTATGGTGCTTTTTGAATCTAATTAAAATGATTTCTTTGCTGCCATCCCAAAGATCTAATGGGAGACCTATCCAATTTATAACTAGAAGGTTTGCCACATTTTTAACTTCAAGACATTTTCTTTTGCCAGAATAAGTTATGTTCATCACTGAAGACAGTCTTTCAGCCTTCACGGAACTTAGAGCAATAGTATTAGATTTTATATATTGACTATTGATATACAGGATTATTTTTTAATAATTCAACACCCAATTCACTAAGATTTTATAATTTTAAGAATCAGTCTGTGTAAACCAGTAGGATACCACCACTGCATGTGCATACGTATATATATATATATTATTACTATAAACTTTATTTTTTATAGATATACATGTTTGACTGTACATCCCAGATTTTTAGATAGTGCAATTAACATTGACTCTCCTAGATCATCAAAAGTCGTATAAAAGAATATGAACCACTTAGGCTTTTCTTTGATGAGACTTTCAACAGTCTCTATTAGTAGACATTTGATTGCTTAAATAAATATAGAGATGACTATTCTAACACATCCCCTCCCTATTTCTTTACCATCACTCCCAGTAGAGCATAGGCCGCCAACAGGGGGGTTGTCAATGCTTCTGTAACTTGTCTTTTTTACAGGTAGAGGTGTTGACCCTACGCAAACCGCTTTTCCAACACATAAGCCAAGTAAAAATAATGTTTATAATCAGTCAGTTAATTGCCTTACGAGATACATGCTTCGGTTATTATATCTTGAAAAACTGGGCAGAAGATTTTCCCGTAATTGGTTGCCATTACTTCTGTGGTAGACTGGTTTCCAACCAAGGCTATAAAACCCAATTAATTCTGCTATAAAATCCATAGGTAGAGGGAGAAGCAATGGATTTTACCTTTCTCAAAGGTATTTTTGCATAAGTGAATACAACCAATTCAGCTGAAATTTGAACTCAGCTCTATAATTTCTTGTTCAGAGCTGAAATACACATCTGTATTTGCTGCCTTATTAGATGTTTATAATAAGGAGAAATAATGTTGGATTAAAAATTCATCAGAAATATACAGAAATATCATTACATTGTCAATGACAACTAAAATTTAAATATAAAACTTCAGTCAAAAAATGGGAAGTAATAAAATGTATGAAGACATCTAGAGGTAGAAATTGCAATTTATGTATGAAGAAGCTAAAAATCACAGAATTCAATAACATGAATGCATGATTAAACAAAAGGAATTACATTATTTTGAACTGTTGGCATGTTGATGCATTCCTTTTAAAAAAACATAAAAAAACTGTAAAAATATGCAAAATCCAGTGTTATCAAATGGCCATTCTGAAAATGTCACTGTGTGAAACAATCTATTAATGGTTAAATAATGAGAAAATGTTATTTTTTATGTATAACTAAAGAGCTCTTTTAAAAGTAATTATAATTGAGTACTCTTATATACATATGTAAAGAAATACACAGATTATATAAATATATAAATGTGTATATATATATATATACATATATATAAATATATAAATGTGTATATACAATGGACTCTCCACCATCTTCACTGTATGAAGGCTCAACAGTTTGGCTGTTGAAAAGACTACCCAACATATATGATTTGATTGTCAAACAAAACTTTTCAGGTTTGAAATCAGGGATGTCCTTTTCCTAAACTGGTTGACAACCAAGGCTTGAGACTTTATTTTGTTCAAGAGATGGATTCCTTCCTTTCCCAAGGGTATTTGTACAAAAATGAATATTTTTATTTCAAACCACTAATTATTATGCTAATTGCGCAACCTATATATGCATAGTTGTGTGAATTAATAATTATACATATGAGGGTGCACACTTGTATAGTATTATTATTCAGGTGTTAATAAAACAGTGCTCAATGTAGAATGAACATAACTGGTTTATATATATATATATATATATATATATATATATATATATATATATCCAGCCTTTGAGATTTTAAAAATATATCACTCGATCGACGGTTGAGAGCGAGGGAAAATTTACTTGCCCAAAAATCATTTTACTCGATTGACTCCATTTTCTTAACAGTCACCTTACGTAAACATAGTGTGAATCGCTGACAGAAAGCAAAAAATGAAATTATAATTAAAATTTCGAACGTATTAGAAAGGATTTAAAAAATTAAAAAAAATAATAACAACAAAATTTGATCTTTTCTCTTAATAATAGCATAAACATTTTTATGATAAGACTTGTATTAAGTTTGTATATAAGTTTGTATTCAGTTTGAGCCCTTCTAACATTATGATATGCTGCTTTTTTTTTTGGCAGTTAAGTGGAGGTACCTAAATTTGTAGTTTCTTTCTTCTGTTTGACTACAACCTCCATCTGATAGATGATAAAAAAATAATAACTCTGATTTTCTCAACAATTTTCTATTCAGAAAATTACTTACTTGTATAATTTGTTTTTCGGTGCATGGTTGAAAGAAATATACATTTTTTTTTCCTTTCTTCCAAATGTCCATTTTTAATTTTTGTAAGCTATCTGGGCAAGCGACATTTTAGCTCCACTCTGGAAGTGTTAATTAAACAAATGTTTACACTGACTGGAATGATAAAAGCGAGACCAAAGAGTTCAAATGTCTTTGTCATTGTCATTGTGAATCTTCAATGGCATACTTTTGGGTTGTAAAAGTTGGGTTGGGTTTTCTATATTTGAACGGACACATTTCATTGCAAGATTTTTAATCAACTGCGGCCGAGTAAAGCAAAAAACTTTAATCGCCCAATTAAGTTTTTAATTGTCTGAGTCGATCGGATGAGTGAAATCTCAAAGGCTGTATATATATATATATATATATATATATATAATATTGCACATTGAATCATAACTGACAGACAAGCAAGAAGCCAGAAGAGAGTTCCAAAGGCAAAAATGTTGAGAAAAGAAAATCAACTTTTATTGGTATAATGATTAGTGAAGAAAATTACTATTCACTGGAGGCCCAATATAAATATTCAACCTCTAACAAGGGCAGAGATGTAAAATCAACCAACCCAAAGTTAACTTTCATTTATGGAGAAAAAATCAACTAGACAAATACTAGCTTCATTATATTAAGAGTTTAAGCAATATTCTTGAAAAGTACTGAAAATTAGTTGAAATTCTATATTGAAAATCTCTCAAAAACAATTCCTTAAAATATTTAAAGATTAAAGCCTTCATTTAATGTTTAAAAAAAATTCAATTGTTTGACATGACTGCACCTGACAACTATCTTTTTTCAAATTTAAATCTGAACAAGCAGACACTTGTTTTGTTATACATCAAGTAAACAAAAAAACTGTCAATGTATTAGTGTGTTCTACATTTGTACCAAATCTTAAGACAGACAATGGTTTTTATCAAGAGTTTCCCAATTTAAAAACATCTGTTTGTTTCTGGAAGTTAACAGGTGCCTATAAAGGCACTAACAGTTATATTTCAGATGGCAGAGCAACAAATTTGTTCTACTTGAAACCAAATTTGTCTTCAGGCAGAGAGGAATCCAGACAAGGCTATGCCAAACAGCAAAGTCTCGCCTGGGGTAAAACAAACAAAAACCCAACCATGTCTTATGCAGGGTCTAATTTTTGCTCAAACTTATGAGCTTGGAATTCCCACATTAAAAATCAGCCTTGTCCACATCCATCCTCAATGGGGAGGTTCCTGCTAAATACCCAGAGCAAAAAATTAGAACCAAAGTTGACTACAACAATATTGTTAATACTTTCATTCTAAGTAAGATACGATTTCATATTTACTAGCTTAAATTTTCTCTTGCTATTTACAAACCTTCATTTCACCTGGAACAGAGGAATTGCATGTAGTAAGATGATTTTGCACTGTTCCCCTAAGTTGAAGTAAACTCTGTTGCCTTGAAAATTAGCATTGAACATTTTTACTTTTGGGGTATAGCAGTAGTATAACGGTTATTTTTGTGGAAAGTAATCTAATATACTGAGTTCAAATTCTGACCACATCTGTTTTGTTCACTGAGCACTAATGTCCTTGAAAAAGGCATAAATTTCACTTTTTCCAGTAATGGGTTAAATAGAAAAGCAGTCAGTTAAGAAAAAGGACTACTCTGAATCCAAAATCAGCCTCAAGAGAGGGATACAGGCACTAATGCCATGGCTGCAATATATTGAAGACAGGACTCATGACCATGGTATTGACATGTGTAACTGGTCAGGAAACTATTGCAGCCATAAAATATGCCATTCTTTCCACAACTTTCGTTAGTAAAACTCTTTGTCAAATAACAGGAAGAGAAGTAAAAAAACTAATTTTGTAAAGATTACCTGGCCTTCTTAAAAATCAGCATTCAATTTTTCCTTTTACTTAGGTTTCAACACTGATTACTTGTGAGAAATATACAATTATCACAAGTCCTGTGTATGACAACAAACTACATCTGACAGCAAGACTTCTAATCAGGAGATTGAAGTTTTTGATGAATGTGGAACCACCTCTTAATTGTTGTTGTTCCAACCTGACCTGGGGTGAGAGCACATGTTAGGGGTTAAAGTTATAGGTAAATCATGAACTCCCAAAAAACACTATAAAAGTATAAAGATATATTTTTATAGTAAAAATACTACAAATACAGTTTTATACAAAATAATAACCAACAATCCATATTTATAGCAAAATGACCAACAATACATTTTATCTGTAGTTGAAGGCATACAATTGCATTCAAAATATATTTTGTTGAAGCCATAAAATTATGCTCAGATTATTTAGATTTCTGTATTAATAATACCATAGAGCTTAATGTACTTCTAAACAAAATCGAAAAACCAACTTCAACTTCTATTCGAGTAGAAGTGGCGTCACAGCCACCAAGCAAACTGAGTTATTTACTCAGCTTGTCTACAGGTCATGCAGTGAGAATTAAATTCCTAACACAGTCATAATGGTTTGCTGGACTTGTTTTCAATAATATATAAAAACATGCAAAATTCATACTTACTCAGCTTTAGTCTGGCACATGGTTATAACAGTGGAGCACCTAACAAAGCTTGATCTTACAACAGCAGTAATGGCATACAAGATAAGCATGCTAACCAATGCTCCATCCTGTAGTCATCTAGAGATTTATTCAGCTTACCTTTGTCTAATGCGGGATGTTACTACAGCTGAACTGATATTGGCATGGACAAAAGAATTGATGAGCTGAGTTCATTCATATTTCAAATAGTGTTGAGAAAAGCATAGATTCATATCTTCTCCTCCTAGCTATAGATTAAATATCAGCATAGAGTGGGCTCTCCAGCATTAGGAGGTAATCAATATACAAGAAGGAGAAATTTAAATTTTAAACCATGGAGGTAACAACAGGAAATTATTCCAAAATATTTCTCAAGAATTCATAACAATTTACAGATAATAAAAAAAAGAAATCTGTTAGGAGTTATGATCACTTTCATCCTGAAAGAACATGGCATTATTTTTAAACTTTTGAATACAACATTATAAATATGGAGAACCCAATGAGAATGAAAGTTACAATAATATTAATACATTGACTGATAAACATATGTTAACTCTTTGGAAGTTTTTATTATAACACTAGCTATGAATTATCTCATGTTTCTTTGTGATACTTTTAGTGTGAAAACAATATCATGACTCCTATTGTAGCTATAAATCAACTGATAAAACTTTTTTAAGGATTAAGTTTCCTATTAGAGAGGTGGTATTTGAAGTCAGATTTCATAACTGACCACTGGCAGTCAATGCATTAATAGCTTGCAAGGGTATTTAGCTAACACTTACTTAAGTATTGATTTAATCCATATTGTTAGATTAGTATAGCTTAAGATTAAAATATTAAGCACTCAATGAGGCTCAAACTCACTACAGTAAGAATAGTCTTTAAAACTAACTTGCAAACCTAACTTGCATTCTAAGCAACTTTCTCACGAGAAAGTTTTAAAAAAATACTATTCTGACTGCCTCCCATTTAATTTAAAGTCCAAAAAGTATTAATCAGGGTGATTGGGATATTAGCTATACTAGAAAGATTCAATTTCTCAACTAAATGGTAAAAACATTGTTCTGAGGACCATATATGGATTACATTAGAAAATAAAAGCAACTTGAGGACATTTAAAAATATATTATTTACCAAATGAAAGAAAAGAAAAAAATCTCTGAATTTGAGTAAACATTTTAGAATTGTATATGAAGCAGACATCAACAGGAAATTACCAAAAATGAATAAAGCTATTCACCTTCAAGTCAATTGAAAACAATAAATACACCACTGAAAAAAAAAAGAAATGCTTCCAATTCAAATTTAAACTTTTTGATTTTAAAATAGATAACAGTAAACTTATATCTGACTTTGTGATTGACTGAACTTAGTAAATATCAAAGAGAAACAGAAACTTTATAAACATTTTATGATTTTATACCATGCTTGATAATCAATCCAGAATGCTTATATTAAGATAGAGAAATCTTCCTTAAAAACTAGAGCAATAGCATCTACCTGGTACTTCATTTGACTTCATAAATATCAGAGACTCATAGAAAAGTTAGGATGTTTTAAAATCATTTCACCACAAGCAAGGCAGAACCACTACTAGTGTGCAAGAGGTTACAGTGAGAGGTAAGTCCAGGTACAGAGGTTATTGAAGAAAGGATAAAAGATGAATGAGATCCCAAAAGATAAAAGATGGTAACTGACATTGCATTTAAATTTTTGGAGATTGTAGCTATCAGGGAAGCAAGTAAATAAAAAGGAGTTCCACAGGTGGAAAGTGCAAGAAAAAATATGTTTGAGTAGAAGTAGTGTTACATTTAACTATTTAAATGGTAAAATTTGTGGGAACTAAATGCCAATCTAGTAGCACACTTAAGTTCCCATGGGCACCATGGAAAAAAGCTTATCAGAACAGTTGCCATAAAAATTTTGTAGAAAAGACAGAGAGGAAATCATGTCACATCAGTAAGAAAGGGACTGAAGTCTAAATATCAAGTCAGGATTGATTACATCGCAGATTCTTTTTTGGATTTTGTTGAGAACCTTGAGATCAATAGCAGGATTCCCCGACCAAATATGGCAACAGTATTCGTTAGATTTATAAATGTGCAAGATGAATTCTGATGAGAAAAACTTTCTGGCCAAACAATCTTCCAAGCAGTAGATGTAGCTATTGGGCCAATATATTCAGATATCAATATATTCATTTCACTTCGGTTTGGTGGAAAAAAGTGAGGACAAGGAAGCACAAGGTGTGCTCTCAAAGAGACTTGCATCAACCATGCTGATGGCTGGCAGTAATGTTTCTTTTTGGTGGTCAAAGGAGAAAGAATTTAGACTATGTCTAAAGATGAATCTTGAATGCTTATTTTTAGCTAGACAGATCCTCCTTGATTTAGACAACTTGTGCAACACAATCTTCCTGATACTTTATTTGGTCTAATACTTTATTATGTCTAAAGATGAATCTTTAATGCTTATTTTTAGCAAGACAGATCCTCTTTGATTTAGATAATTTGTGCAACACAATCTTCCTGATACTTTATTTGGTCTAATACTTTATTATGTCTAAAGATGAATCTTTAATGCTTATTTTTTAGCTAGACAGATCCTCCTTGATTTAGACAACTTGTGCAACACAATCTTCCTGATACTTTATTTGGTCTAATACTTTATTATGTCTAAAGATGAATCTTTAATGCTTATTTTAGCAAGACAGATCCTCTTTGATTTAGATAATTTGTGCAACACAATCTTCCTGATACTTTATTTGGTCTAATACTTTATTATGTCTAAAGATGAATCTTTAATGCTTATTTTTAGCTAGACTAGATCCTCTAGCAAGTTTAGACAACTTGTACCTTACAATCTTCCTGATACTTTATTTGGTCTAATACTTTATTATGTCTAAAGATGAATCTTTAATGCTTATTTTTAGCTAGACAGATCCTCCTTGATTTAGACAACTTGTGCAACACAATCTTCCTGATACTTTATTTGGTCTAATACTTTATTATGTCTAAAGATGAATCTTTAATGCTTATTTTTTAGCTAGACAGATCCTCCTTGATTTAGACAACTTGTGCAACACAATCTTCCTGATACTTTATTTGTTCTAATACTTTATTATGTCTAAAGATGAATCTTTAATGCTTATTTTTAGCTAGACAGATCCTCCTTGATTTAGACAACTTGTGCAACACAATCTTCCTGATACTTTATTTGGTCTAATACTTTATTATGTCTAAAGATGAATCTTTAATGCTTATTTTTAGCAAGACAGATCCTCTTTGATTTAGATAATTTGTGCAACACAATCTTCCTGATACTTTATTTGGTCTAATACTTTATTATGTCTAAAGATGAATCTTTAATGCTTATTTTTAGCTAGACAGATCCTCCTTGATTTAGACAACTTGTGCAACACAATCTTCCTGATACTTTATTTGGTCTAATACTTTATTATGTCTAAAGATGAATCTTTAATGCTTATTTTTAGCTAGACAGATCCTCCTTGATTTAGACAACTTGTGCAACACAATCTTCCTGATACTTTATTTGGTCTAATACTTTATTATGTCTAAAAGATGAATCTTTAATGCTTATTTTGACAAGACAGATCCTCTTTGATTTAGATAATTTGTGCAACACAATCTTCCTGATACTTTATTTGGTCTAATACTTTATTATGTCTAAAGATGAATCTTGAATGCTTATTTTTTAGCTAGACAGATCCTCCTTGATTTAGACAACTTGTGCAACACAATCTTCCTGATACTTTATTTGGTCTAATACTTTATTATGTCTAAAGATGAATCTTTAATGCTTATTTTTTAGCTAGACAGATCCTCCTTGATTTAGACAACTTGTGCAACACAATCTTCCTGATACTTTATTTGGTCTAATACTTTATTATGTCTAAAGATGAATCTTTAATGCTTATTTTTTAGCTAGACAGATCCTCCTTGATTTAGACAACTTGTGCAACACAATCTTCCTGATACTTTATTTGGTCTAATACTTTATTATGTCTAAAGATGAATCTTTAATGCTTATTTTTAGCAAGACAGATCCTCTTTGATTTAGATAATTTGTGCAACACAATCTTCCTGATACTTTATTTGGTCTAATACTTTATTATGTCTAAAGATGAATCTTTAATGCTTATTTTTTAGCTAGACAGATCCTCCTTGATTTAGACAACTTGTGCAACACAATCTTCCTGATACTTTATTTGGTCTAATACTTTATTATGTCTAAAGATGAATCTTTAATGCTTATTTTAGCTAGACAGATCCTCCTTGATTTAGACAACTTGTGCAACACAATCTTCCTGATACTTTATTTGGTCTAATACTTTATTATGTCTAAAGATGAATCTTTAATGCCTTTATTTTAGCAAGACAGATCCTCTTTGATTTAGATAATTTGTGCAACACAATCTTCCTGATACTTTATTTGGTCTAATACTTTATTATGTCTAAAGATGAATCTTGAATGCTTATTTTTAGCTAGACAGATCCTCCTTGATTTAGACAACTTGTGCAACACAATCTTCCTGATACTTTATTTGGTCTAATACTTTATTATGTCTAAAGATGAATCTTTAATGCTTATTTTTAGCTAGACAGATCCTCCTTGATTTAGACAACTTGTGCAACACAATCTTCCTGATACTTTATTTGGTCTAATACTTTATTATGTCTAAAGATGAATCTTTAATGCTTATTTTTTAGCTAGACAGATCCTCCTTGATTTAGACAACTTGTGCAACACAATCTTCCTGATACTTTATTTGGTCTAATACTTTATTATGTCTAAAGATGAATCTTTAATGCTTATTTTTAGCAAGACAGATCCTCTTTGATTTAGATAATTTGTGCAACACAATCTTCCTGATACTTTATTTGGTCTAATACTTTTTATTATGTCTAAAGATGAATCTTTAATGCTTATTTTTTAGCTAGACAGATCCTCCTTGATTTAGACAACTTGTGCAACACAATCTTCCTGATACTTTATTTGGTCTAATACTTTATTATGTCCAAAGATGAATCTTTAATGCTTATTTTTTAGCTAGACAGATCCTCCTTGATTTAGACAACTTGTGCAACACAATCTTCCTGATACTTTATTTGGTCTAATACTTTATTATGTCTAAAGATGAATCTTTAATGCTTATTTTTAGCAAGACAGATCACTCTTTGATTTAGATAATTTGTGCAACACAATCTTTCTGATACTTTATTTGGTCTATTGCTATTATGTCTAAAGATGAATCTTTAATGCTTATTTTAGCAAGACAGATCCTCTTTGATTTAGATAATTTGTGCAACACAATCTTCCTGATACTTTATTTGGTCTAATACTTTATTATGTCTAAAGATGAATCTTTAATGCTTATTTTTTAGCTAGACAGATCCTCTTTGATTTAGATAATTTGTGCAACACAATCTTCCTGATACTTTATTTGGTCTAATACTTTATTATGTCTAAAGATGAATCTTTAATGCTTATTTTTAGCTAGACAGATCCTCCTTGATTTAGACAACTTGTGCAACACAATCTTCCTGATACTTTATTTGGTCTAATACTTTATTATGTCTAAAGATGAATCTTTAATGCTTATTTTTTAGCTAGACAGATCCTCCTTGATTTAGACAACTTGTGCAACACAATCTTCCTGATACTTTATTTGGTCTAATACTTTATTATGTCTAAAGATGAATCTTTAATGCTTATTTTTTAGCTAGACAGATCCTCCTTGATTTAGACAACTTGTGCAACACAATCTTCCTGATACTTTATTTGGTCTAATACTTTATTATGTCTAAAGATGAATCTTTAATGCTTATTTTTTAGCTAGACAGATCCTCCTTGATTTAGACAACTTGTGCAACACAATCTTCCTGATACTTTATTTGGTCTAATACTTTATTATGTCTAAAGATGAATCTTTAATGCTTATTTTTAGCAAGACAGATCATAACTGATTTAGATAATTTGTGCAACACAATCTTCCTGATACTTTATTTGGTCCTGTGTTGTCCTAAACTTCATAAATATGAGACTGATAGATTCACTAGATTTCATTAGTTTTTCACAAAAAGTTTTTACTGTACATTTTAATGTTAACATGATTTTCTTTTCTTTCATGTAATAAGTTGATCATGGTTCTCCCAACTTCCTGTTGTCTGTTCCTCTAAATAACTTTTGATTATATACAATCCCTCTTTGTAATTGTTTTGCCATCTATTAACTTTAATTCATTTAATATAATTTTCACTGTTTCTTTATGTCTTGGTTGCCTTCAATATAATCTTTCTTTTAATATAATTCAACTAGTATAAGGCCCAAGAGCCATGATAGATAGAGGGGCTAGTAAATAAATAGACAGAGTATATTATAAGAATATGTAGGATAGGTAACAGTTGACCCCTGACTCAAAGTGGTTAAGATTGTGGTGATTAGAAGAGAATCCACTCAGGAATTTGGTCTACAAAGCAATAGTTCCAAAGAAGAATCTGTTTCAGTGAGACTTAATCCACACCACTGGAATATGAATCAATTCAGTGTATGTTACCTGGTGGGTCTGAGATGTGAAGATCTGAATTAGTGGAAACAAGGAATGTCTGTCTGTTTTAAATTCTTCAAAAATACATTGAGTGGGTTTTGTTGGAAGCACCTAGAATACTCTGATAACATCTCCTACAGACAGTTTTAGATCCCCCAAAAATGGGTCACCTGTTGGCCTTGGATAGCAATTACTGATGCCTGATAACAGGATCTTGATGGATCCTTTAACAAAAATCAATTTCTAAGAAAGTTGAAGTTGTCTCTCTCTCATAGTGAATATAAATTTCCTTGTGGTTCCTATTTTCCTATATAGCTTCAAATTTCTGTATCATGCATTCCACTGTCTGTTACAATACCATACAGTTAAATTTCTGTACAGTGATTTTTGGTGATGCCTAAAGGTATTAGCCAGTAAGTCAATGTAATGAACACGTCTGATATTTGAACTCGGCTTCCAACTGCATTTTCCTTTACATTTTGTGACTGATGGATCCAGATTGTTTCTTCACCTGGATTACACAACTGACAGTTGACAGGCTGGCACTAACAATATCTGCAATTTCTATATAAGGGTTGTAATGTCCATTGCAGACAATGGCCATAAAACAACTTATGGACAGTTGAAACAATAATGTCTGGACATGATAAAAATCTGATGCAATCACAGATGATGCAATATTTTTCAAGGCTAAAAAAATTTCATCATACCCACCAAAAATAGATTCATATTACTGCACATAACTGCAAATGATCTAATATTAGGAAAAATATAGAAATCGATTACACCCTGTCACTCCAGTGGGTCTAAAACAGACTGTATGGTGAAAGAAAGGAAACTAAAATAGCTGTTTCAATTAATTTGCACAAAGGTTTATGTGCACGTCATAATTCTAAAAGCATTCAGTATTTTTCTGGCAAATATGTAAACATTTTATCCAAACAAAAAAAAAAATCAGCACAGAAGTATGCCAACAGATACAAAGATTGAACGTTGCTTAACTATGTTCTACAGTTTTAGACATATGATATCTTTGGGGCAAGGACTTCAATATGTAGCAAATAAAATATATACAGTTTCTTAAAATAAAATAAGCATCAGGATCAAAAGGCTTGCAAATGACTCTCTATTGATCTGACAGTGATTGGGTCAGATATGGTAATTGATCAATTTGATTGCTTTGTTTTCCAAACAGTTCCGAACGAAGATAACCAAAGTGTTAGAACTCACTGTTCTTAATATCTACAGGGACATAAATAGTGGATAAAAAAAAGAAAGCATAGTAAGTTTGGTGACAGAAACTTTTCAGATTTGAAGGGAACAGACAAAAATGTTAATAAAACTGTAATTTCTTGAACAGAATACAGAGACTGAATATGAGGATTTAATGTCATTTATTTCCAAAATTATGGTCAGACTTATTACAATCATCTCTACTATAATAAATGCTGTTATGTATATATATATATATATATATCCCATCTATCACACTCATGGAGAGAGAGACAAAAGTGAAGTAATGTCTGCTAAATTCACTAGAGGGACAATAGCAAGGCAGCTTCAGCTCAGTTCATTTTCTTTCCAACCAGTTATTAAGATTTACTACCATTTATGAAAGTTCTTGCTATGTGTTGGCTATTTAACAGTGTTTTATTATTTTAGTTTTTGCAATAATTATGTCACAAGTAGTGAGGAATATATATATATATATATATATATATATATATCTCCTTGTATTAATATATGCATATACATTGTATATATAATACATTGTGTGTGTGTGTGTGCATATATATATATATATATACGTGTTACTCTGAGAAGCAAATCATCTTCTCACTTTGTTCTTTTTTTTTTCAATTTGAGTAGATAGATCTATCTATCACCCGGTTCACACTCCACCCACGTCTATTGAACAGGTGAAGAGACTCATCCCTTGTTTCCTGTTTAGGATGTGGTTTCCGGCTTTCTCTTTTCCAATCTTCTCACTTTTTTTTTTTAATTGGAGTAGATAGATCTATCACCTGGTTCACACTCCACCCACATCTATTGAACAGGTTAAGAGGCTCATCCCTTGTTCCCAGTTAAGGATGTGGTTTCCAGCTTTCTCTTTTCCAATCTTCTCACTTTGTTTTTTTTTTTTCAATTGGAGTAGATAGATCTATCTATTGCCCAGTTTACACTCCACCCATGTCTATTGAACAGGTTAAGAGGCTCATCCCTTGTTCCCTGTTTAGGATGTGGATTCCGGCTTTCTCTTTTCCAATCTTTTCACTATTACGCAACCCCCTGCACATCACTGGCGTTACCACCTTGCTCGGGGTGATACAATTAAAAAAAAAAAAAATAATTATCCAAATGTTGGAGAATTTTTGTCTTTATTTTCAACTGAAATTAAAGCCAAAATACAATGTTTAGAACGACTCATGATTAAATATAATAGACATTCATTGTCTCTTATATTTAACAGCATATGTTTAGAAAATATACATATATATATATATATATATATACGTGTTACTCTTCGGTAATGAATTGAGTTCTCTAGGTGACTGACGTGTATATATATATATATATATATATATATATATATATATATTTAGTGTATCGAGGCAGCAAGTAATTTTCTAAACATATGCTGTTAAATATAAGAGACAATGAATGTCTATTATGTTTAATCATGAACTGTTCTAAACGTCGTATTTTTGCTTTAATTTCAGTTGAAAATAAAGACAAAAATTCTCCAACATTTGGATAATTATTTATTGGTTTTCTTCTAAGCTTTCGGCTCACATGAGCCATCTTCAGAGAGGTTGTTTAAACTGAAATATTATAAAATCCACTATCACCGACAATTTTATTTTGTGTTGACATAAAACTCTGCTTGGCAACGGCAATATTTACCAAAAATAATAAACGCAGTTCTTAAATTTGTGATGCGGTTTTATGACGTCACACCATGTGATAGCGCGAAATGACAACAAAACCATGTAGTCAAATGCAATGTAATATGTTATTTCCGGTTTTAAAGTTGATTTTATTGAGTGTTGGTTGTTTTGGTTTGATGTATATGGCCTCCAATATCTGCAGGTTCCTCTTACTGTGTGTATGAGTAAGGATCACCGTATTGTTGACCAAAATCTGTCTGATATTACCTACATGTTTATGTTTTTCAGAGAAATGTTGTTTAATAGTAATAATTAATATTTAATTTAATAGTAATAATTTAATTTAATAGTAATAATTTCAAGCTATCTCGCTCTCTCAAGTTCAGATTTCAATTAAAGACAGATTGGGTTCTATAGCCTTGGTTGGCAACCAGTCTAACACAGAAAGAAATGGCAACCTAGTGTGGGAAAATCTTCAGCCCAATCAGCCTTGTCTCTTTCAAGACATGATCACCCAAGCAAGTATCACTTAACTGACTTAAATATTGCTTTTTTTTTATGCTATAGATAAAAAGGCATAAGATAACTTTCAAAGCAGAAATGTAAAAAGTAAACTAAATATACATATTTGTTGAAAGCTAATGTAAGAATTGGTTAAATGATGTTGTATCTAATCAATTGGAACTAAAATATTAAAATAACCACTTTCAATAAATAGCAGATTGGAAGCAGATCCAGAACTGACAAGTCACAGACATGACATTTAAATAATTTCCATGTTGTCAATCAAGACAAACAAATGAAGCTGTTCTTTGCAGAAGCAATACCAACAATTTATTCAAAAGAAGAGCAAAGAAAGGAAAATGGAAAGAAAGAACAATAGAGCAACGAAGGAAAACAGAAAAAAATAATAAAGCAAGGAAGGAAAACAGAAAGAAAAAACAATAGAGCAAGGAAAGAAAATGAAAAGAAAGAACAATAGAGCAATGAAGGAAAACAGAAAAAAGCAATAGTGCAAGGAAGGAAAATGGAAAGAAAGAACAATAGAGCAAGGAAGGAAAATGGAAAGAAAGAACCATAGAGCAAGGAAGGAAAACAGAAAGAAAAAACAATAGAGCAAGGAAGGAAAATGGAAAGAAAGAACAATAGAGCGAGGAAGGAAAATGGAAAGAAAGAACCATAGAGCAAGGAAGGAAAACAGAAAGAAAAAACAATAGAGCAAGGAAGGAAAATGGAAAGAAAGAACAATAGAGCGAGGAAGGAAAATGGAAAGAAAGAATAATAGAGCAAGGAAGAAAATCAAGGAAAGAAAAAAACAAGATATAAATAAAAAAGAAAATCCGATTTTCATTCTTGTTTAAACTGGAATGTGACAAAGAAAAGCTGGCAATATTTAACCTTTGTACCCGAAAAAAGGTTGCTTATTCTCTTGACACCACTATTACTGCATACACTTTTGACTTCCTCCTTTAATTTTTTATTTGTAAGTTTATAAAAATATGTGAACCAAAAGTACAATGCTATATGTATTATTTACATTTTAGGATTAATACAAATATAAAATTTGTTACTTAGCTGATTGATGTTATATAATCAGTACCCTGACTCAAGAGTTTTATAGACAAACCTTTTTGTAATTGTTGAGTTCAATCATCAAGAGGTGTCAATGATTGTCTGCTGTTTTTTTCACTTTTGTTATTTTTTTATAAAGTTAAAAAATAATAATTTATGCTCTTTTTATTGGTTTAAGTTTTTTTTTCTTCTTCTGTGTGTATGTGCATATGTGTGCATACATGTGTATATATGTGCATATGTGCAGAATATTGTAGTTATTTCTTTTTATCATAATTTTCTTGTCTCTCTCACTATTCCTCTTTTTTCTATCTTTTCACCATTTTATAAAGAAACAGATTTGAAAAGAAATCTTTTTATTCAAAAATTTATAAAAAATTACAAAATGAAGAAAATGTGTAAAGGCAATATTTATTATTTACCATCATATAAACAATGAAAACAAATTTTTTAATTCAATCTAATAATTAAATAGTGTTTAATATCTTTGTTGTTAATTCTAAAGAATAAAAAATGTGTATAAATCCATTTTTATAAGTTTGGGTTTTATTAAAATTCAAGTCATCACTTTTTAAAACAATAAACATGACTGAAATAGTCCTTAGTGTTTACAGTAAGAGCAGTGTCAAGCCTTCTTTTGACATAAAAAATGTTTCTTTTTGGCAAAAAGCTTAAATATTGTTGAAAAGACTTTCTTGATTATCTCTCAACAGAAATCTGTGCTAATTCCGTCATCAAATCAATTGTGTCTTAATCACATCCAGATCATATCTCATCCAATCACAAGTTCCAGTTATGTTTGTAATAAGGTTAGTGGGTGGCTTTTGAAAAGTTCTTTGCCTAATGCACAGATTTATTTTCTTAAAAAGGATTCTTGGTTAGACTGGAAACTTTTAAAGATTTTTAGCTGATAAAACTGGAAGGATAGCATTCAAAAATTGTTCTTATATAAGTTTTGTAAAAATTAATATATTTTTCGCATTCATTTTTTAAAATTTTACAGAAAATAATTTATTTTATGCATTACTTAAAAAAATATAATATTTGATGCCTATGTTTTGAAATTCTAATGAAAAGAATTTTTTGTTTTAAGTTTTTAATTTCAAAGAAAATATAATTTTTCATGCCGAATATTTTTAATTTACAAAATATAATGTTTTTCTTTCTTCCCTTTTTCATAATGATAAAAAGTATCTTTCACATGGAATATTTTTGTAATTTACAAGGAAATAATTTTTTCTATTTTTTTATATGAAAATAGAATTTTTCATATTCAGCCATTCTTTCAACTTAAGAAATTAATTTTTCTTTATTTTGAAGAAAAAAAAAAACAGGATTTTTTTTTTTATCATTTTCTTTTTTGAACAGCTTCCATAAGAAATGACTTCTTCATTTCTTTGATATTATGAAAAAATACTCAAGCAATTAAGCCTGACAATGCATTAACCATTCTTACATATGTATGGTACAAATACATAGAAACAGTCTTAAATTTACTTACATCTTATATAATATATAGCTCAGTATTAAAACATATATATATTGAACTTATTTATTTCCTATTTCTTAAGTATATTCACAATATAAGCCTGTAACCCATTAACATCATTGAGATTCTCCATGTGGATAAGTCCAGAGCAAAATAACCTGACAGAACCTACCCCTCTTCAAGCTGGTTTTCCTTCTCTTATATTGGTTAGGCTAAAGAAATCAATCTGCCTTACTATTTAATGTATAAATAAGAAGAGAAAATATGAATTCCTATCATTCACAAGGATATTTGTGCAAAAGGCAACATAACAATATTGGCCAAAATTTGAACATACCTGCCAAATCTCACTTTTTGTCCCAGTATCCACACCGCTACATGAATATGCACTTTAAATATGTTAATTATTCTAAAATTTATGCAAATTGAAAATTGTTTGTGCTTAAAGATTGATTTACATTTTAGCCATTGATTTTAAGCTTCATCATGAAATAGTTGAGTGAAAAATAAATTTAAGTCAATATTAGACTTTTAAGAAGAATCAATGAACATGTTTGGGTAATTGTAGATATCAATCAATTTTAAATACTGAACACTGGCCAAAATTTACAAAAGAAATAGAACATTCATTTCAAATAAGCAAAACAAAGTAGCAGTTCTCATCAAATAAAATGCTACCCAAATATTTTTTTTAATTTTTACCTGAAGCTAAAATTTGGACTAAAGGAAAATGCTTACATCATACAAGGAATAATAAAAATATGTTAGTTAAATCCCAGATTAATTCTCAAAACAGTTTCTTTCCTTCTCAATCATAGCATGAGGATCAGTGAAAAAGTAATTCTCCTTCATTACTTACAATAGATTTAATAGAAGAAGCAACATAGCATAACAAAATGAACCCAAAGATTTCTTCTTTGTTGACAATGGTGATCATAGCTTTCCATAATTTCTTGCCCATTGTAACCTTTGGAAAATTTTGTCTTTTTGCTATCTCTCCTAATACCTGTTCTGCCATTTATTTACCCAAGCTCACTAAGTATATCATACACTGTTTTCTTCTGTCCCTCTTGCCTTTAATCTGTCCTGTCCAGATTCTCCAAGCTCCCTTCATCATTATGTACCCTAGAAATCTCAACTGTCTCTTCCTGGTGTTAAATACAGGTTTCCTTTTTTGTTTCCATTTTTTCTTAAACTTTGTTGTTGTTCACATGCTCAGTCCACAATATCCTCATCATCCTTCTGTAGAACCACATCACTGTTGCATCAAATCGTTTCTTCATCTTTGAATAGATTGTCCAGCACTCACTGCTATACAGTGAGTACTCTTTGTTTCAAGTGGGTTTTTTTCCCATCTCTTAGTACCCTGCTTAACTTTTGAAAGGCATGCCCTCACAGGTATTTGACACTGTTGTATCCTGGACAAGGGTACAATTTAACAAAGTTTAAATCCAGTTGCAAAGATTACCAAGCCAGGCATAATAGAATAAAAGGTTTATTCAACATGAGAATTATTACAGATGAGAATAGTACTACCAGGTCCTAATCCATAAGCAAGACTCACGAGTGAAAATGCTCTTGCTTATTTATTCATGACTTGGTTCACCATAGTGTTTATAGAGGGTGCTGAGATATTTCATTATAGGCACTTAACTTTTAAAGCTATTTCAAATTCCATTTTGAATTTCTCTGTAAATTTTAACTCATCAAATTACACAGCACTTATTCCAGTTACTTAGAATGATTATTTTGCTACTTATTTAAATATATACACAGTTTTAGATGACAATAATATAAGTAAAAGATAGCAATAAATGGATAATGTCAATTATTTATGGCTAATTTATTTAAATAATGCACTAACTATAAAAATTGCAAGTATAATGATTCAATAAAATAAGTATTCAAGTGTTTGATTATTTTCTTATAAAATCCTGCATTGCTATGAGCTGCCTCATCACACTTACCTTAGGCTTACGGCCTATCATGTTGAATACACCAGTTCTCGCTCAATCACCAAAGTTAAGCAACATTGAGCCTGGTCAGTACTTAGATGGGTGACCGCTTGGGAATACCAGGTGCTGTAAGCATTTAGTGACGAATATGCATTGTGGTGCAGTGGATATCGGTTCGGAAAGAGAAATCGGTGAGCCGAGTTCAAATTTCAGTTGAATACCCTGCATTCACTTAAGCACTGGTACCCTTAGGAAAGGTATTAATCCATCCCTGCCCTCCAGTTATGGGTTAAATAACAAGGGTAGGACTTGGAGACCCTGCCTTTAAAACCAAATTCCAATGAATCTTGATACTCGAAAAGAAAAAAGTATTACTAGACACAAAACTTATATAAAAACAACAATAAATTGTTGAAAGAAAAAAGGTATTACCAGCAATAAATAAATAAGATTTAGTTGGCAATAAATGACACACCAAGGTTGATATACCATAAAAACCAACCAACAACAATAACAACAACAACAACACTTACCTTAGTCTCAGCCATGGCAACTGAAGACTTTAAAAAATCAAGTTGCATGGAGTCAAATACAGAGTGTAATGGATGGTGACAGACAATTTGTTCAATTGATTTCACCCCAAGTAAGGCAATAAAACTGCTAAGATGTGTGGAAGAATTAGAAACAAAAACATTACTAAGGATGAAAACAAAAAAGAATAATCAGAAAGACAGTAGATAGTAATTGACATTTCATAAAGATTTTTGAATATTAAACTTTGTTGGAAAGCATGGCATTCAAAGAGAGTTCCACAAGCAAAAATACAAGAAAATAAAGTGTCAGCATAGAATTTATGACTAAATCTAGCCAGCTCAACTGTAAACTGATGAGATCTTGGCACCAGTCTAGTTATGCACTTAAATTTATAAAGTCTGTGTATCATTGTGAAGAGCTCATCTGAACAATTACCATGAAAGCATTTATAGAAAAGGCACAAGGAGGCAACATTATCTATCTAATCTAAATCTAAACTTATTTATAAATGGAACTTTGTCTCTGTGTGTGTGTGTGTGTCTGTTACCTATAGACTTCAAAATGGCTGAACCAATTTTCTTGAAAATTTACACAGTTGTACTATAAGGCTCTGTGAGTGTTCTTAGCTAGGTTTTGTGTCACAGTACCCCCAATAAATAATGAAAATTGATAGTCAAAAAAATTGGTTTATAGAAGGAGTGGCCTGATTATAATCAAATTTGATACACTCATAGACAAAAACATAAGAAATGATATTCAGAAGTTTCAAGGTTGCAGTTCTTACAATAGTGCAGAAAATCGATAATATATATATATAAAAGGCAAGATGTTTGTGTGTGTGTCTGTTTATCTGCCTGTATGTCTGTATTTTTTCAGCCCTTTTATTTTAGTTTTTGCTTCGGGTTTGGCTCTAAGTAGGTATAATTGTAGTTCTTAGTCTCAGCCATGATACCATTTACTCAGAGGACTTATTTAGCCTTCAAAATTCAATTTATTTGATATCGATATCAGGAAATCAAAATTTGACTAACATCCATTCATTTTTCTTTCAGTCTACGGTTTCGCTTTAACTGAAAACAACTATTGCTTTTTAGTCTTTCAAGCCAACATCTAAAGAGTCTGAGCTCCAGGGCCATGGATTAGTTTTAAAGCTTTCATTACACCCGAGCAACACTGGGCTATACTGCTAGTGGCAGTATAAAAGTGACTGAAGCTGAGTTACCAAATCAGGACTGATAATATTGCTGATACTTCTTTGGACTATAAGAGCTTAAGATAAATAGGAGAAACATCAGACTATATGTGGCAGCAATATGCTAAGCATGGGCAAATAGCAAAATGACCAGATCCCTGTACCACTCCAGTAAGTACCTGACACCCCTTGCTATTCTGTATCTTTACAAGTGCCAGATCAGACCAAAAGATGGCATAATGTTTCCATATTTGAGCAGGAGTTGCCTGGTCCTCACATTCCAGTCTTGAAAAGTGTCTCTGAATCTTTGATGAAGAAGAATTATTTTCAATGCTCCAACCTCTCTCTCACAAGTGGGATGTGGCATGCCTTTCACTGTTCTGTTGCTCATTCTATAGAAAGTGCTCGGATGAATTATATTCTTTTGTTCAAACAGATCTAACCTTCACTGCTAAAACCCATCATGCCACTTACATAGTAGCAAAACACCTACATTCCGTCCATATTCAATTGGCAAGAAGTAAGTTTCCTTCATACTTCCTGTGAACTACTGCCCTGTGAAACAGAATCCCAAGAGGCCGTTTCCCCAATCCCTAAAATCTTAACCTATTCAAATCTAGAATAAATAGTTATTTTTCACTTCTATCCATATAAACTACCCCTTAATGTAACCTTCAACCCTGAGTAGCCCCAGAGTCTTGGACAGGGTAAACATTACTGTAAAAAAAAAATTGAAATATATAATAGATACTTGAGAAAAAAATGGTCTCACATAAAGTAGCTGAAGTGAGTGACAAGAAAGAACTATAAATAAACTGCAAGAAAACCAAATGCATGGTCATCAGTAAAAAGGGCAGCCCAAAATGCCAAATACAGGTGAGAGATACTAAAATCAAGCAGGTAAAAAAAGTTAAATACCTGGGAAGTGTTTTAACAAAAGATGGAAAGTGTGACACAGAGGTCCAAAGGCAAATTGGCATGGCAAAGGATGCATTCCAGAAGCTGAGTAGAATATTAAGAGACAGAAAAATTTCACTAGAAACAAAGAAGAGATTGCTGGATTGCTATGTGATGTCTGTTCTTCAATATAGCAGTGAATGCTGGACAATATCTTTGAAGATGAAAGAAAAAACTTAAAGCAACTGAAATGTAGTTCTACAGAAGAATGCTGCAAATATCATGGATCAAGCATGTGAGCAATGATGAGGTTTTGGAAAGGATGGAAATGAAAATGAAATTAATACTGAGCATCATGAAAAGACAGCTAAAGTTCCTGGGACATGCAATGAGGAAGGAGGGCTTAGAGAACCTGATACTAACAGGCCAGACAGTGGGAAGGAGAGACAGGAAAACAGCGTGTAACATACTTGACTGGCCTGAGCAAGTGGATGGCAGAACGGGGGTTGCGTGGTGTAACAGGAGAAAGCATGCTAAGAGCCACCAGGGAAAGGGTGATGCGGAAGGCCATGATTACCACTGTCCTGAAAGGACAAGGCACATAGAAGAAGAAGAAAAAGAAGTATTATACGCAAGTACATATTTTCTGCAGTTTTTAATCAATTTAAAAGCCTTTTTAATTTGAAATGGCAAGATTACAAATACACTTAGTCAGCAAAATAGATAATAAAACACAAAGTAGGCTAGCATTGATAACAATTGTTTACAAAAGTATTTGACATGTTGGCAATATTTTTTTCTCTCTTCATTCTTAATGAAAGGCAATATTTTTTATTTTCATAGTTTATTGATATATAAAATATGAGTGGGCCCATGCCGTCAAAAATGACAGCAAAATATTTATATCAGTATGCTGTCTAAAATGACAGCAACATATATATTGATGTACCTACTATTGAGTATTTTATATTAAGACATAAGAAAAAAATCAAAATGATCCAAACCCCTAAATGTGACAAGAGGAAAATCTTAAGCTGTCAATTAATAGAATCAGCTATGAATACTGTAGTAATGTACTAAAATGTTTATAAAAAGAACAGTTTTTTTATGCTTTAATGCGTGCAAGACCATGACATTACAACATATAAAAAATTCCATTTTAGATAATTTTCACATTTTAATGACACTAAGCAATTTGCCAACCATTATATTTGAAGCAAGAAGAAAATTTACAGTAATTTTTAGCAACACAGTTTTGTGGTTATTTTTGTTACCCCAACTCCCACCCCTGAAGACGACCTCGGAAGGAAATTGAAAGTACTTAGGAACATCAAGAAATAAATAATAAAATCATGTCAAAGTTACAGCTTATTTCTTACAACTTTCAATTATAATACATGAAAGATTATCCATGAGTATGAATGGATTTTATTAAAAATAAGCAGACACAATGTTTGCAGTTTATTTAATCTGACATGTCTAAAAGAAAATTTGCTGCCTAAATACATAAATATATATATATATATGTGTGTTTGTATGTGTGTGTATACACAGATATAAATTTATTACCAAGTATGTCTAGTGAGCACTTTTCCCTGATAATTCTAAAATAAGTTTTGAAATGGAAATTAGAAGAAACATGATTTAACTAAACATCCAGTCCATTTTTATTCCTTAATATCATGAAAAATTAAATATTTTAGTGAAACATATGTACCACAGAGATTTTAATGGATAATATGGTACAAGTTAAAGAAATTACATAGGGATGGATACTATGGGGTCATATATTCAATGATGTAATTTATTCTTTGTTTTAGCTTCAGAAACATGAGATCATATTGTACTCAAATCATTCTATACACAAGAAAATAAAGCAATTTATTTCTGACTAAGTAACCCTATGGGAGAGTGTCTGCTCACATAAGTGGCAATGAAGTTTCAGTAGTATATATCTTTTGTAAAAAAGACAGACAATTATTTTTCATCTCTGATTTTATTGTGGTATAAATTTAGCATTGAATTTATTCTAAAAATAGATAAACAAAATGAAGATATTATCATTTGAAAATACCTGATGAAAAAACTAATATCCTATTCAAAATGGAAAAAATATATTTGATCCGATGGTTTGAACATCGAAACAATGCACTATTGTGTAAATAGAGTGGATGTTTGCTCTTTTACAAAAGAACCAATAGAAATAGGTCAGAAAGATGGACTGTCACTTAATATTCATTCAAAAATACAATATTGGAACCTTGTGAATTAACACATAAAGAGAATAGCACATGAAAGGGACAACAGAAGGAAGGAATGGTAAATAAAGGAACAAGGGAAATGACAGAAAGAAAAGAAAAACAATGTCAGAGTAGAAAATGAAAAATATAGAAAAAAAATCATGTTGCAATGAAAATCGTATGAAACAAAAGATGGCTTGGAGAGAAAGCAAATCACTTTGTAGTAGAAAGTGTGAAAGAGGGAGAAAAACACTCAAAAGATGATAAATACAGATTAGAGAATGAGGGGAAATAGAAACTCTCAGGGGAAATAAAAAGTAAAAAAAGAATGCATACATTCATTTCACATGCAAGTCACAGAGACCCATTTTTAACTCACATCATATGACCTGGACAAAAGTTATTAAATTCTAAACAATTTGCCATTTTTTTCACTTTATTTTGGATTAAATACACACATACATTTCACTGTTCTCTCTTTCATATATATATATATATATATATATATAAGTGTGTGTGTGAGTGTAGAAGTGTACTGGCAGAGATTAAAACTTTGTTATGTATTCTTATTACTTATACAAATTTATACGATACATGCAAGGTTGGACAGTTTATTATAGACTTTTATTGTATATTACATACAAAATTTTAATATATTATTCTTCACATGACCATTTTTATTTTATATATATGATTTATATAATTTATAGATATCTATATATATATATATATATATATATAGATAGATATATAATCATTTTGTCTGATTTCAGAAGGTGAGGAAGATATATATATATATATATATATATATATATATAAACGTTTCCAAAATAATTCTGTCCTTACATTCACATATGAACTCAATACTAATAACAAAATTCCCTTTCTTGACATATTGATAAATACAAATAATAACAAATTTACTATTTCACCATACAAAAAACTACCAGCATAAATTCATGTACACTTAACTACAAGAGCAAATGTCCATATTACTACAAAATAGCAATTATAAAAAATCTAATACATCATGCAAAAACTACTTGATCCACAAAACAGGTTTTTTACAGGGAACTAAAGAATATAAAACAAACACTTATTAATAATAGCTTTTCAAACTATACTCACTACTAGATCTCTGCTTTACCTCCACTCCTGACTCTTGCAACGTCAAGCAGCTCTGCCCTCTCAGAAACTCTAGTAGTTTCTGGTAGCATCTCCTTCCACTCCCACACCACCCAAGAACCTCAGACCAGCAGAATATCTTCCTGATACCAAAGAGCTGATTGGGACTCGTTCCATGATTTCTTGTGGGACATCCATTGGAACAAAGTATTTAGCTTTCCCATTGAAGACTGTGCAGCTGAGGTCTCCTCTTGGGTTAAAGCTGGCATCAATGCTTTCATCCCTGCCTGGAAGTTAAGACCTAAATCCTACTCACCCCCCTGGTTCTCCCCTGCCTGCTCAGCTACCATCACCCACCGAAATCACTTCTTTCGGCTTTACTGGAGTCACACATTGGACCATAACAGGTGCCTTTTTGCCTCGGCTCGCAATGAGTACAAGAAGATTCTTAAAGGAGCTAAGCTGATATTTGCAGCCAGAAAAAAGCCGCGTATAGCATCCCATAAGTTTGGCTACTGGAGGCTCTGTAAAAGTGTGCTGAACAGCAGCAAGCCCTCAATCCCTCTTCTAATCAATGAATTTGAGGTCCTCACTGCTTCAACAGACAATGCTGAATGCGTCGCTCACAGATTCTCCACTAACTCGACACTGGACTCGTCTGGAGTACCTGTACCTGACTTTCCACCCCAAACCCAGGCCCAACTGACTGACATACTAATTACTCCCTCGGTGGTCTCCAAAATAATTTCAAAGCTTTACCCCCATAAAGCAAGCAGTGGCAATGGAATAATTGTCCTAAAATAATGTGCTCCTGAACTCTCCTCTGTTCTCTCTAAACTCTATATTTACTGCCTCTCTGCTTCTTGCTTTCCTGCTTGATGAAAATCCTCCTCTCTCGTTTCTAAATATAAAAATACTGGAGAATCTTCTGACTCCACTAATTACCACTCTATCAGCCTCCCATTGGTCTTTGGCAAAATGTTCAAAGCCATCATCAATGGCAAGGTGGTAAAACATCTCACAGCCCAAAGACTCTTCTCAGACAAACAGTATGGTTCACCATATCTACTGCTGATATGCTCACAACCATCACTGAGTATATACACCAGGCCCTCGACAAGAATGGCGAAGCCCAAATTGTTGCCCTAGACATCTTCAAAGTACCTGACAGAGTCTGGCATGCTGGCCTTCTATGCAAGTTGTGGGGCTATGGTATAACTGGACAATTGTTTGACCTAATTGAGTCATTCCTTTCAAATTGCACAGTGAAGGTAGTATTGAATGAACAAGCCTCAAATACTAACACACAAATGTGAGTGTCCCTCAAGACTCTATTCTAGGTTCTATGCTTTTCCTTATCTACATCAACGATCTCGCCGATGTAATAAAATCCCAAGTAGGTATATACACTGACAACACTACAGTTTACTTTTGCCTTGATCCAAAATCTACCAAGGCTGACAAAGCTAACCTCGCTGCCGAGCTTGAAAAGGACCGCTACTCTGTGGTGGACTGGGGTAAGAAATGGCTCATGAATTTTAATGCTTCTAAAAAGAAGCTGCTATCTATTAACCATCACAGACAATTGTTCCTACCCACTATTAATATGGATCATGCTAGTCTCCCTGAAAGTAAAACACTGTGCCTCTTTAGGTTAACTCTCACATCAGACCTAAAGTAGAATGACTATATAGAATCCATAGCTAAATCTGCTGCTAAGGTCAGTTCTCTGTGCAGAGCCAGAAAGTTTTTCCTCTCTGAAACAATCCTGCACATATACAAATCTACCATTCACCAGTGCATTGAATACTGCTGCCATATCTGGTTGGGTGCTCTTGACAAAATCCAACGGTAAATCTGTAATGTGACCGGTCCCAACTTGGCAGCTAGGGTACAGTCGCTTTCTCATCAACGCAGTGTGGCTTCCCTGTGTCTCTTCTACAAATGCTTCTACTCCAATGTACTTAGCTCACTGGTACCCCCTATAAATGAATTTCCTCAAGCAACAAGATTAGCAGACAGGTCCCACCCTTTTATTGTGAAACCAATAAATTGTAAATGCAAATTCTACTCCAGCAGCTTCTTTTCTCGCACTTCTCCCCTGTGGAATTCCCTTCCACTTAACTTTCCCGACAGCTACAATCTTCAAGAATTCAAATGTAAAGTCAATAGTCATCTCCTGTCTCACTAACTTGCATCCTCTCTCCCATGCTCCTTTCTTTGTTCACCCTACTCTCATCAGTATTTTCATTCTTCTCTTACCCTCTTCCTGACACCCTTGTAACCTGTCACTCTTTTTCATAACTTTCCTCCTATGTAACCCTTTGCACAAAAGTGGCAGTAAAATGCCTTGCTTGGGGCGATGCGATTATAAAAAAAACAATATAGTTGATGAACAAATACAATACTTTCTTAGAAGTCTCAATACTAAGCAAATAGAACATAATACTGCTTCAACTAATCTCAAACATATTAATCTCCTATATCCTAATCAAAGTAAGCAACATTGAGCTTAATGTCTGCATCAATGTTCAGGCATTGGTCAGACAAAGAACTTTTCAGCACCCTTCAGATGAATGCAAAAGTTCCCAGGACTTCTTTTGAAAACAAGAGTCTTAATACATAGGTCAAAACTAGTTTTTGCTAAAATACATTTCATGAGCATATTAATACACTTTCATGAATAAAAACATGCCACACACACTTTTTCACATCACTAACAATAAAAAAATATTCTTAAAAAAATGTAGCCTATGTCTTTCACTCCAACACCCCCAAATATCTCCTGATAAACTTGAAAGTCATCTATAATAATAATAATAATAATATTACTAATAGAATTAAACCAACCCACAACATTAATAATGTAAGTCCAACACTCAATACACAGACAAACACGATCAACTCCCACAAAATCAAATAAAAATTTAACATATGCAACCAAGAACACTCTTCCCATTTTCCTCCCTTTAACATCTTCAGGAATTAAGCACATAGACATTACCAGTCAGTCATTTAATTGCAAAACATGAAACACGCTTGGGCAATCATGTCTCTTTCGATCCATGACTGACTAGTCAGAAGATTTTCCCGCAGAAGGTTGCCATTTCTTTCAGGGGTATACTGGTTGCAAATTTAGGCTAAAGAACTGAATTCGTCCTACTATTCAAACCATAGCCGGAGGGAGAAGAGATGGATTAATACCTTTCCCAAGTGTATTGGCATGTAATGAATTCTATGATTTTTCATTCTGATATACATTATATCACAACATGAAGTATGAGACAGACACAAAAATGCCAACAAAATTCCAGATGCACAAACACCACAAATACATAAGATCTACCTGATCAACTGAACACAGAAAACAAACAACATAGAATTCAAATATACCAGAAAACACTGTTCTTCAACTCCTTTCAATAATGTCTGATAAAGCTTAAATAAATTCAAAAATTGTTAAATTTATAAATGTTTTCAATTGGTTCTTTATTCTATCATTATAATTTGATTTTAATTCATACCTGATTCCAATTCATATATATATATATATATATATATATATATATATATATATATATATATATGTATATGTATGTATAGATGTATAGATAGATAGATAATTACAATTTTGTAAATGGAGAGGATAATCTAAAAAGATCTATTTAATATAAAATATTAAGAAATAAATCTGTATACAGAACTCAATGAATATCATCCAGAGCAATATGATATACATAAAGGAAAACACAGCACATCATCTAAAGTCATTATAAATTATAATTTATTTTGACAGAAAAAAAATATCTATATCTCCAGACCACAATTTCATTTGGCTTGAATTTTCTCAGATTATTGAAAAAAAAAGATTTTCAAAAAAAGTGAATCCGAGTAGTATGATCTAGAATAGAAATCCTTAGTGTAATCTTGTCAGGTTACTGCTCCACATCTGGAAGTGTAAGTGTTTCCTAGCATGATGTATAACAATTTCTGCTCCGTCCCCTGGTAGTACTAGCATTTCCCTGCATGCCTCAAGCTCAGTGTTAAATCAACCTCTGTACAACACATTTTTCCCCTGAATCCATTTGTGTCTTTTAAATTTTTCTTTAAAAAATCTATCAAGATAAAATTATCTTTGTTTACTCCTCAACCTGAAAAGAAAGGCAAAAATGACCGTGATTAAACAGTACAAAGAGGGAAAGAATGTGAGCTGATGTTATCATGCACTGCTGTGTTGATGATTTTAAAGGACAGAGAAATACTTTGTAAAGTTTGGAAAGGTTCTGCACCTATGTGACCATCTGTTATAATGAAGCAATGGAGAAATTGCTGCATATGTAGATGAAAAATATATCTATTTATAGCCTTGGTTGACAACCAGTCTACCACAAAAAAATGGTAATCTACTGCAGGAAAATCTTCTGAAAATCAGTCATGGGTGAAAAAAGACATGATTACCCAAGCATGTATTATGTACATTATTTAACTAACTGACTATGATATACGTGATTTTTAAAATTTATCCAATATAATTATTATTTATATATGTATATACTTTTAAATACATATATTTTTAAATGAATCATCTATCTACCTAACTATATATATATATATATATATATATATATATATATACATACATACATATATACATACATACATACATACATACATATATATATATATATATATATATATATATATATATATATTATTAAATTATACTTTAGAACATGTAGAAACTACAATTTACTACAAAATTGTACACTTTGTTTTGACATTGAAAGAATAATGTTCCATCAGGTAGTTAATAATGATGGCAATAATTATTCAATGTCGAAACAAAATGTATAATTCTGTAGTAGTTTGTTCAATATATATATATATTATAAATTATATTTTAGAATATGTACAAAATACAATATACTACAGAATAGTATATTTTGTTTCAACACTGAAAGAACAATGTCTCATCAGGTAGTTAATAATGATTATTGTTTATCACTATTAACTACCTGATGAGAGATTGTTCTAAAGTATAATTTATGATGAATATTCATTGCTCTATTTTTATATTGAGTACTGTTTTAAATTAATCTTTTCATCGTTTCAAATATTTTCTGCATTTGTACACACACACATACACACTCATATATATATATATATACACAGACGGATTAATACCTTTCCCAAGGGTATTTGCGCGTAAGTGAATGCAATGAATTCAACTGGAATTTGAACTCAGCTCCCCAATTTCTCGTTCCGAGCTGATATCCACTGCACCACAACGCACATAGGAAATGTATTAATCTGTTTCTTCCCTCCAGTTATGGGTCAAATAATAGGGCAGATTGGGTTCTATAGACTTGACTGGCAACCAGTCTACTGCAGAAAGCAATGGGAATCTACTGCAGGATAATCTTCTGCCCAGTCAGTCATGTCTCTTTCAAGACATGATTACCAAAGTGTGTATCATGTATGGCACTCAGCTGACTGATATATATAAATATATATATATTGATTGATAGATAAAATATAAACAAGGTGATTTTTATTATTTCTCTTTTTATACAAAAGAAGAAATCAATTTTTGCTTCTAAAATCTCATTGAAAGTGTCAACAATACAATGACTTATTAAAGTCATTTTAGGACACTGCTAATGAAAGAAACGGAAGAATATCTAATATATTTTTAAAAAAGACACAGAACCGGGAAAATAAAATGCAAGCAGTGTAAATATTCAAAACACGTTTCAACAGCTTTTCAGAAACATAAATAGGATGATCATTGTTATGGAAGTCTGAACATCCCCATTAGACAAGAGAATAAAAGACAATGGACTGAAGAAGGCAAAACTGAAAAATCAAGAAAAGACTCGCAGAGAATAAAAACAAATCTTAAGAAAAAGTATTCTCACAAAAACAACTGATTAATTGAGATTTAAAATTGCCAAGCTGTGAATTTTAACCAAGTCCTAAAAGAAATTTAGTCTTTAAATGCATCAAATCATGAAAAAAGTCTGTCAGTTTATGTGGAATGATTACTCAAAAGAGTCAAAAATGAACTTGTTTGTTGAATCATATTTTGGTTTATGGCTAAATCTCAAAGATAAGTCGTTATACATTGATTTTCCAAACCAATTTATTGGTCTGGGTGGTTTTTATTACATTTCAGTTTGACCCAACATCCAGCATGCTTCAAATATTTATTCACTTTCTGAAACCTACTGAGTATATCAAGCAAAATTCTTTATTTCATTTACTGGAATAAGGTTTTATTTACATTGGAGAATTTTGTTTATAAGTATCAAGGTGTTTATAAGTATCAAGGTATAGGTAAATGAATCCATCAGAACTACATCTCTGGCACTTCAAATCTTTTTCATTTGTGAGATTGTCAAACTTTCAATGCCATATAATAGATTAGATATTATAAAGCCATTAAGCACTCTTTTTTTTGTTTTGAAGAACATTTTCATATCTCTTAATATTTTGTTTAGTTTCTCAAAGGCATCATTTACTATTCCTATGAGTCTTCAAATTTCTTAATCATACAGTCTGCTGTCTGTTACACCACTATACAGTTAAATTTCTGTACAGTAATGTTTGGTGATACTCTTCCTTCCAGTTATGGGTTAAATAACAGGACAGATTGAGTTCTATAGCCTTGGTTGGCAACCGATCTACCATAGAAAGCAATGGCAACCTACTGTGAGATAATCTTCTGCCCAGTCAGTCATGTCTCTTTCACGACATGATTGCCCAAGTGTGTTTCACATATGGCACTTAACTGACTGACCAGCATCAAGCTTGATCCTGGATTTATTTTTCTTCCTAGTTTTATACCTGACTGTCTTGATCCTAGTATGAGAGATAACTAATTTATATAAAAGTCTTATAGAAAGTGTGTTAGAGGGGAAAACTTTGATGGTATCTATTTGTTTTGAATTGAGGACTTTTTAAGTTTGTTTTCAAGTGTTGAAATAAAATGATATGCAAAGTGAAGAAGTCTAAATGTTTTCTTAATGTATTTTTTCACCTAGATTAACTAACGAAAATCAAACAGCACAAAATAAAAATACAAGAATTTCTTTCTTTTTCTCCACATCTCATTCTCTGATGAAGCTTTACTAAAAGTGAAACATGTTAGATTGATAAATATCTTTTATTTGTTGTCTATCTTAACATTCTGTCAGATTGCAATCCATATTTGTTCAGTATTTGATCCTAATTCATGCATACATATATATAATTTTAACTGCAGTAAAGATTTCCTCAGTTATATATATATATATATATATTAGTAATCCATATACAAGTCTGTTTCACTGTATTACAGCTCATCAGTGTGGCTAGACTTCCACTTACTTCCAGCAATGACCAAAACTCGACCGATTTGGTATCAGTCTGAGTTCCTACTGCCTAAACTATAGGTGCATGGAATGATAGAGGAGGAAATTTTAGCATGTTATATATATGTACTGTATACACACACACACACACACACACACACACACACATATATATATATATATATATATATATATATATATATATATATATATATATATGTATATATATTAAAAAAGGATTAATTCAAAGATGTTGAATGGCCATTTCGACATGAAGATCCCCACGGGGAACGACACATCACCTCAGCAACAGAAAAAAACCTTTCAGAAACTGGAGAAAAATTAGTCTACTTTTCCTTTTTAAATAGATTGCAAAGAAATTAAAAAATAAATAATATATATATGTATATAGTATAGTGTGTGTAGTACCCTTCAAAATTATTGAAACAATAATACCAATTCTTTTGTTTTATTTGTTAAATGATGACATTTAGGCTTAAAATCAAAAGATGAATAAAAGAAGAGTCAAAAGTTTCAGCTTTTATTTACTGATATTTACAGTTAAATGTATTAAACAACTTAGAATATACCATCTTTTTGAAGCCGCCGATTTTTCAAGTGAGCAAAAATATTGGAAGAAGTGACTGAAAGGTGTTCCTTGTTGCCCAAGTGTTGCCTTTTAGAGTACTTGTTTAAACATTAAATAGCCTTGAATGAATACTCTTAGTTTTAGCATTGAGTTTCACCTTAAAAATGATAAACCAACATGAAGATGAGAGAGCTGCCTATGGGAGCCATTTTGAAGCTGAGAAAATAAGAAAAATCATTCAGAGCCATTGGACAAACATTGGTCATAACCAACACAACAATTTGGAATATCCTGAAAAAAAAAAAGAAACTTTTGGTGTATTGTGCAACAGACATAGAACAGGCTGTCCAAAGAAAACAACAGCATTTGATGACAGAAACATTGTGAGAGCTGTGAGAAAAAATCCCAAAACAACAGTCAATGACATCACTAACAACCTTCACAGTGCAGAGGTGAAGGTTTTGTAATCCACCATCAAAAGAAAACTTTCAGAGCAGAAATATTACAAGATGCAAATATTACAAGATGCAAATATTACAAGATGCAAATATTACAAGATGCAAATATTACAAGATGCAAACCATTTATAAGCAGTAAGAATTGGAAGGCCGAATTGGAATTAGCAATGAAGTACAGAGATGTACTTCCAAAAGTTCTGGAAGAAGGTTTTATAGACTGATGAGACCAACATTAATCTCTACCAAAGTGATAGAAAGGCCAAAGTGTAGAGAAAGAAAGGATCTGCTTATGATCCAAAGCATACAAACTCATCATCTCGAAACATGGTGGAGGCGGTTTGTGTTGCTGCTTCTGGAACAGGCTCATTCATATTTATTGATGATGTAACTCATGATGGGAGTCGCAGAATGAATTCAGAATTCTACAGAAACATTTTGTTTACCAATTAACAGAGAAATGCATCAAAATTAATTGGGAAGAAGTTAATCATGCAACTGAAAAATAATCCAAAGTATACTGCCAACACAATAAAGGACTTCATCAAATAAAAAAGTAGAAGTTTTAGACTGACCGAGTCAATCATCAGACCATAACACAATAGAGCCTGCATTTCATCTGATGAAGGAGAATGAAAGAAGAAACCCATTGAAACAAACAAATAATTGAAAAAGGCTATGTTAAAAGTTTGGAATAGCATCACAAATGAAGAATGCAACAGTTTGGTGATGTTAATAGGTTGCAGGCTTGACGCAGTTATTGCAAGGAAAGCTTATGTAACCAAAGTTATTTAATTTAAGACTGTCTGTTCTTTTGCTTCTGCTCAACTAAAAATGGGATGATCTGATACAAAAGGTGATATGTTGTAAGTGGTTTAACACATCTAAATGTAAGTACCAGGAAAAAAAATCTGAAATTCTTAACTCTTGTCTCATATTCATCTTTTGATCTTAATCTGAAATGTCTTCAGTGAATAGCAAAAACAAAAGAATTGACCTTAGTGTTCCAATACTTTTGGAGATGAAAAATTATGCAAAAATGCAAACAAGACTGACATCTCATTTTAACAGATATTTTTTTTTAATAATCATGTCGCCCCAATCAAGGCATTTTACTGCCACTGTTGTGCAGATGGTTACATATGAGGAATGTTGAGGAGTGAGAGGTTGCAAGGAGTGTCAGGAAGAGAGTAGGAGAGGGAAGAGATTACTGATGAGAGTGGGATGGACAAGGAGGAATGTTATGAGGAGTGAGAGGTTACAGGGGGTGTCGGGAAGAGAGTACTGATGAGAGTGGGGTGGATGTAGAAAAACATGAGAGAGAGGATGTAAGTTAGTGAGACAGGAGATGACTATTGACTTTACATTTAAATTCTTGGAGATTGTAATTGTCAGGAAAGCAAGTATGTGGAAGAGAATTCCACAGGTGGGAAGTGCAAAGAAAGAAGCTGCTGAAGTAGAATTTGCATTTACAATCTATTGGTTTCACAGTAAAATGGTGGGACCTAGTTGCTAATCTTGTTGCTTGAGGAAATTCGTATATAAGAGGTACCAGTGAGCTAAGTTCATCGGAGCAGAAGCCGTGAAAGTATTTGTAGAAGAGACACAGGGAAGCCACACTGTGTTGGTGAGAAAGCAACGATATCATAGCTGCTAAATTTACTAAAATTACACAAAAATATCTTAAATTCTAAATACAAATACTTTGAATATACACAGAAACTTATCTATGCTTACATGCAGATGCATTATATTTTATGAGTATGTATGTATGTATGTATATATGCACACATATAGAACATATATAAGTATGTATGTATAAATATATATATATTTATATTTCATGTGAGTATAATTCTACAGGTATAATATACATGCTAATATACCAACACATAGATAATTACACTGTGTGTACATTTGTGTGTTTGTCTGAATGCATACTTCCAGATGTATGCAACTATGTCTTTGTAGTTGCATTGTGTACTACTAAAGAAATGCGGAAGGGAAACACTGTTCACTTTGTAAGTTATTTTGGTTCCTATATGAAACAACTTGAGTTTTGTATTCTCTTTATGTCGATTGAGGACAGTAAATTCTAAGTTAAAAACCTGAAGGCAATAAAGACAATAGCAGGAGAGATAGGTGCAAAAAGAATTGTAGAGGTGTTGGATTTGGCAGTTGGAGAAAGAGAGAAATTTGAGATGATAGGCTAATGAGCAGAGTGTGTGTGTAAAGAGAAGGAAAGATGGAGAGAGAAAGAATGAGTGAAGAAACTGAGAAGAAAGTAAAACAAAAATGGAGGATAAGAATGAAAGGAGGAAGGTAAAACTATGAAAAAGGATAGGAAAAGAAGACAAGAAAGGGAAAAAGATGAGTGATGAATGAAAAAAGAAAAGAAAATGAAAGGAAAAAGAAAGCTAGTAGGAAAGTAAGAAGACAATAAAAACAGGAACTGTGAAAAATGAAAAAAATAAGAAGAAATAGAAGGAAATGTACAAATGAGAAAAGAGAGGAAGAAAAGTAAAGAAAAATGAAATTGGGAGAAAGAAAAGAAAAAGAAAGAAAAATGAGAAGGAAAAGTGATAATTAGTGTAAGAAATGAGGAAAGAAATGAAGAAAGGGAAAGAAAATTTAAAATGAAGAAAGAGAAAGAAAACCAGAGAGAGAGAGGAAAAAAGAAAAGGAAAAATAAAAATGAGGGAAGCAAAAGAGGAAAGAAACAAAGAAATTACAGAATGTGATAACGAAAGACTGAAAAGATGAAATTAAGGAAGAAAAAAGAATTAAAGGTGAAAGAGAAAAAAGCAAGACTGAAAAGTGAAAATGAAAGAAGGAAAAGATAAATAGAGAAAGAAAGAGAAAGAAAAGAGGAAATAAAAAAGAAAGAAAGAATAAGTGAAAATGTGAGAAGGGAAATGAGGATGAAAGAGAAGGAAAAGTGAAAATGAGGGTAAATCATGGAAAATAAAAAATATAAAAAAATTAAAGCCAAAGGAATAAGGCAAGATGAAGAAAAAAGTTAATAAATAGAAAAATATTTTTAAAGGATTAAATGAATGGTAAATTAACCTTAAGACACAGAAAAAAAAGATGAAAGAGAATAAGGAGACAAAGAGAGAATGGGTAAGTGTGAAAGAAAATGCAAAAGGGAGAGTAGAGAGAGAAAAAAATTTGAAAGTCAGAAGAGTTACAAGAAAAGAAATAAAAATGGCAGATGGATTAAAGAGAGAAAAGAAAGAGAAATAAGTGAGAGGAGAATGAAAATAGAAGAAAGAAATAACAAAGAATGATAGAAAGAATAAAAATTGAGATAAGCTGTTAGAAAGAAGGAACGAAACAAATGAGAGAGAAAATATGTGAAGGTTTGATACATAGAAAAAGAAGTGAATATTAAGAAAAGCAAAACTGGAAAAGACGGTAGAGAAAAAAAGGAAAGAGAAAAAGACAAGGCACAGAGAGAGAGAGAGAGAGAGAGAGAGAGAGCTAAGAAGAGAAGACAATGCAGAAAGAGGAGAAAAGAGAAAACAATGCACAGAAAGAGAAGCAAGATTGAAAAAGATGGTAGAGGAAAAAAGGAAAGAGAAAAAGACAAGGCAGAGAGAGAGAGAGAGAGAGAGAGAGAGAGAGAGAGAGAGCTAAGAAGAGAAGACAATGCAGAAAGAGGAGAAAAGAGAAAACAATGCACAGAAAGAGAAGCAAGATTGAAAAAGATGGTAGAGGAAAAAAGGAAAGAGAAAAAGACAAGGCAGAGAGAGAGAGAGAGAGAGAGCTAGGAAGAGAAGACAATGCAGAAAGAGGAGAAAAGAGAAAACAATGCACAGAAAGAGAAGCAAGATTGAAAAAGATGGTAGAGGAAAAAAAAGAAAGAAGAGAAAAGACAATGTAATGAGAGAAGAAAAGAGAAAACAAAGCAGAGAGATGGGGAGAATAGAGAATAAAAGATAATTCATTAAGTTATGAGAGAGAAGACAATATAGTTAAAAAGGAGTAAAGAATATGACACAGGTAAAGAGAAGGGAAAGAAAGAAAAAGGAAGAGAAAGAGGGAAATAAAAGAAAGGGAAAAAGAGAGTGAAGGTGGAGAGATGAAGAGAAAGAGAGAGAGAGAGAGAAATGTGTACAACTAAAAACTTCAAAAAATCCTAACAGAGAATTATGTTTGACAGAAAGAGACAGAGTAGAACTCAAGACATTAGAGAAGAATGACAAAATAAAGAGAAAAAGTAAAATAAGAAAAAATAGAGAGAGAGAGAGAGAGAGAGAGAGAGAGAGAGAGAGAGCAAAGTAAAGAGAGGGAGAAGTGGATTCCAAGCCAATTCCAAAGAGCAAACCAGGCAGAAAATGAAACAGAATGAAATCAATATATCATTAAGGAAAACGTTGATCGTTCTGTTCAACTGTGATTTATAGAATAGCAGACAAACCAGGCAGGAGCTGGGTGAACATTGGTTTTAGAAAGAGTAGAGAAAACATTAGCCCTTCCCCTCCACACTTTCACCTACCTTACTCTACCTTCCTTGCCCTCTCTACCTTAATAAGTAAACCCCCACATTCTAACCATAGCCAACTATTTCCCAAGGTTTTTTTGGTTTTGGTTTTATCTCATGAGTAAACAATATAAGCTACATATAATTCAGCAATCACCTTTTGTTTTTATTATTACACTTATTTATCTGTGTGTATATTTATTAGCACAAAACCCTTGCAGATTTTATAAGAATGTCAAAGTACTGGCAAAATTGAATAAGAGAAGCAAGGAACTTCTCCATCAAGATAACAGCTTCAAAGAACCGACAATTCACTAATCATTTAGATGAGCCAACAAGAGATGAACTTAAATCATGCAGAACTAAAGTAAAAAAAGATTTTATGCTAGTGAGAACTTCAAAGACAACATTAACGAAACTACAATAAATACTAGTCCTACCATTATCTATGATCATTAGTCTCTTTGTTTCCACAAATAGAGAAGGATTGATCCAAAAGTAATACTTGACTATTTTGTTATGTTAATCTCCAATGTCAGAGACAGATATTGGTAATATGGCAATAGAGGTTGAAATATCCGACTAATAACCCATAATGTTTTTTGCCCTGTGACAATGGTCTCTGACTTGAAGAATGTATGCAAAGTAAAGGTGTATCATTGCTGAAAAAATATTGTCCACTGGCATTTATTAATACTTGCTGAACATTTATGGTGACTAAACAATGAATGCACTGACTAACCTATCAGGCAATTTGAATTAGGTTTTCATCATAAAGTAGGTAACTCTTTTCTTTTCTAGTATTATAGGTACTAGAAAAGAAAATGGAGACTGAAGGTTTAAAACAAATTTTTTAAATTGAAAAACCTTTTATGAATCTTTTGTTTTAGTTTGAAGATAATATATTAAATTTATTATATCCAATAAACAAACTGTACTTCACAACAAATTAAAACTTACTAAAATCACTGAGTTTAGCTATTATTAGCTATTTGTAAGCAAAATGTAATTCTCTTCATTAAAAAGTTTTTCAAAAATAAAATATATTTTTACAAATCTTCATTTAAGAAATATTAGCTGATTTAAAGTTTAATATGATTTGAAACAAATTTATCAAGATACAACAGATGGTTATCTCCTTTTGGTTGAGTTAATTCATATGGGTCACATCATAGATATTTAGAAATGTCACTTCATACAGTGACGAAAGTGGTCAGTAAGTTATAGAGTTCATTTTACAGGAGCTAAACAAGGTAGTTATTTGTTTGGCTCAAGCCAAAAAGACCTGAGCTGAGGCTAAATCTGTCTCCCCTAACAGATTTTAACCACATGGTACCATTTCCTTTCGAGAATATATCTTCTCCAAATGTAGAAAGAAATTTTGACTAAATGATCTCAATTTTGGAAACCCCAAAATGTAGTTCATGAAATATGGCTTCTCCTGGGATATAGAAAATGAATCTGGCGTCCTAAACATGGCTTCGCCAGAATCACAGAAGATTCTCCATATTGTAAATAAGACCCTATTTTTTCATTCTCTTTTCACTCCGCTTGTCATGTAGATATATGTGATATATTTTTCTTTGCATGGGATACATGTAAATATGTACATATAGTTTTGTGCATGTTTTAGTAGTATAAAACTCTCTCTGAGAACAAAGTATGTCTAATATTCCTTTTCCTTTCAGCCATTCTGTTTCATTCATGAAATACAGTGTTATATCATGGATGTAATAATGCCCATAATGGGGGAAATACAAATGGAAGAATAAACCATTCTTCCAGTAGTTCTCACATTACATTTCACAATAGGGATTTTTCTTTCTTTTTATTCAATTTCATATATATAGCTAGCAAGGTGAATGTTATTCTTATATTTTCCCAAGTTTAAGAAGGTTTAATGATTGTAAAATCTCTTTTTTAATATCTCTACCAAAGAACCAATATATATTTTCTCAGATTATCAAATTTACGATGGCCCTATATATGATCTTTTCTACCAGGCAGTTCCTATTAAGAGGACAATTCCCAGTGTCTTTGCAATTACATTTTTTTTGCATGTTTCCTATTTTCTATTTAATATTTTGTTGTTGTCCTAATTAATCTCTTTATGTTTGGCATACAGTTGTAACTTATCTTTACTACATTTCTGTGAAATATTTTGCGTAACATGGAGTATTTGGGGAATGTTTTTTTTAATGATTCAAACAAAACCTTGCCAAATTTAGTTCTAATATCCATATATTTGTGTGCAGGTTTGATTGCTGACTAACTAAAGTTTTTTAAATTTTATTTATTTTTGTATGGCACTGACTATTTTTATGGTTTCCATGGAAAATTTGATAAAAACTTATTCAATGTCTTCTGAGCACTTTCAAAAGCTATTATCAAAGAATTTTATTTTTAAATACACCTTCACTGAGATGAGTAATTGTCCTATTTTTGTATTATTCTAAACTAATGTTCTCATCTTGGTTGATATTGATGCTAGTGTAGTTGAGCTCGGAATAATACAAGAATATGACAATTACTAATCTAAGAAATGAAATACTAAATTATGAAAAGCAGTACAAACTCTCTAGCATTACTAAATATAAAAACCATCTGACATAGAAAATAAAACATTAAAAAAAAAAAACAACACCACTAATGTCTTTCAGCATAGTACCGTTGTGGATATAAAAGTTGGTCCAGTGGTCATGAGTTCAATCCTTGGATCAGATAGTGAAATAGCAATTCAACAGGAACAAACTATAACTGACATCACAGGGAGAAAATACCATAATAACCAACAAATAGATCATATCAGTCAGTCAGTGGAGACCAAGATAAGAAAAATAGTTTCCAATAAAACAATTTTTATTTTTGTGATCATGTTTGTGTATATGTGCATACACTGTGTTTTTTTTTGGTAGTTTTTAATGTAATTTCTTCACACATTGGTAAGTGTCATACATTATTTTTTTCCAGCAGCATGTCTTCAGGTGTCAATGGATGTCATTTTCTTTTTGTTTTATCAAGTATTGCATCTTCATACAAACTTGGTGTTCTGAGTTTTTTGTTTTTGTTTTATATTATTAGTTGTAAAACTGCCCAAAATCAATAAAATTTAATTCAGTTTAGAAACAAACATTCTAAATATATCTAATAATAAATTATATAAAACTAGCTGTATAGCCCAGCGTTGCTCGGGTGTAATGAAAGCTTTAAAACTAATTCATGGCCCTGGAGCTCAGACTCTTTGGACGTTGGCACAAAGAATAAAAAGCAATAGTTGTTTCCAGTTAAAGTGAAACCGTAGACTGAAAAAAAATGAATGGATTAAGTCAAATTTTGATTTCCTGGTATCGATATCAAATAAGTTTTTTTCTTCGTAAACTGAATTTTGAAGACGAAATAAGTCCTCTGAGTAAATGGTATCATGGCTGAGACTAAGAACTACAATTATACCTACTTAGAGCCAAACCCGAAGCAAAAACTAAAATAAAAGGGCTGAAAAAAATACAGACATACAGGCAGATAAACAGACAGGCACACAAACATCTTGCCTTTTATATATATATTATCAATTTTCTACACTATTGTAAGAACTGCAACCTTGAAACTTCTAAATATCATTTCTTATGTTTTTGTCTATGAGTGTATCAAATTTGATTAAAATCGGACCACTCCTTCTATAACCCGATTTTTTCGATTATCGATATTTATTGGGGGTACCTCAACACAAAACCTAGCTAAGAACACTCGCAGACACTTATAGTACAACTGTGTAAATTTTCAAGAAAATCGGTTCAGCTGTTTTGGAGTCTATAGGTAACAGATACACACACACACACAAAGACACACACACACACACACACACACACAGACAAAGTTCCATTTATAAATAAGTTTAGATAAATTTAGATTTAAACAGATAGATGTCCCTTTAGGATGTGAGTGAACATGACGCTACACAAATTACTGTCCTTTGTAGTTTAGTAAATTTAGCTTTTAACTGTCTTTCCTAATCCCTGTTCTGCCAACCATTTACATAAGCTCATTAGGTAAGTTATACACTACTTTCCTGTCTCTCCTTTCTTCAATATATTCTTTGAGTACCAAATTTTCCAATCTCTCTTTTCTCATTATGTATCCTGAAAATTTCAACTCGTTTTTTCTGATGCTAACTATAAGTTTCCTCCTTCCATTTTCTCTAAAACTTTGTAATTTCTCATTTGGTCAGTTCCTAGAATTCTCAACATATATATATTTTTTTTAATCATTTCACGCCAAGCAAGGTAGTACCACTCTTGATGTGCAGGGGGCTACATTAGAGAATTAAAGTTTTAGGCAGGAGGAAAATGAAGAGAAAGACAAATCAGCTACAGCGGGTAACAGAGAAAGGGCAAGAGAAGGATGAGAACAAAGGAGTGAAGACAGTTGTAAAGGTAGAGAGAAAGGAAAAGAACAAGATACACAGGGTGGTGTAGAAAGGACTGGATTCGAGTGGATAAGAGATGGGAATTGGCATTGCAGCTAAACTCTTGGAGGTTGTAGCTGTCAGGAAAACAAGTATATGGAAAAGAGTTTCACAGGCAGGAACTGCAAGAAAAGAAGCTGCTGGAGTAGAATTGTCGCCTGCATTTGGTTGATTTAACTATAAAAGGGTGGGACCTTGTTGCCAGTCTAATTGCACGAGTAAATTCTTGTGGAGGGGGCACCACTGACCTAAGTTCATCAGAGCAGAAGCCATAAAAATATTTGTAGAAGAGACAGAGGGAAGCCACATCCCACCGGTGAGAAAGTGGCTGGAGTCGAGCTGCCAGGTTAGGACCAATTACATTACAGATTCTCTTTTGTAGCCTGTCAAGAACACTGAGATACACTGAGGACAGCAGGGGCACCTGATCAGATATAACAATATTTTCTTAGATATATAATTAGTGTTAATTATTCCATGCATGGTCGAATGGTTGATTTGTATATATACAAGATGGATTCAGGCAGAAAAAACTTCCTGGCCAGACACATTGACCCAAACTTCCTAGCAGTGGACTTAGCTATTGATTCATTGTAATGAACTTGAGGTTGGAAGATAGGGTAAGGCCGAGAAGGTGCAGTGTATTGCTTTCAGGGAGACTTGATTGTCCATGCTTATGGGTGGTAGGAGAGGTTGCCTGTCATGGTTGACAGAAGTTTCGTTTTAGAAGCATTGAAATTTACAAGCCACTTCTTATCCCAGTCCACCACTGAGTGGAGGTCCTTCTCAAGATCAGCAGTGTGGCTATGTTTGTCTGCCTCACCAGATTTCTTACTGATGCAGTAGTAAATTGTGGTGTCATCTGCATAGATGCCTACTTGGAATTTGATCATGTCTGGGAGATCATTTATGAAAATTAGAAAGAGCGTCAATCTTAGGATATAGCTCTGGGGGATACCAGCATTTGTGCAGTAGGATGTAGAGGCATGCCCATTCAAGACAACATTAATTATTCAGTTAGATAGGAAAAATTGGATCAGATCAAGCAAGTGTCCAGTGATACCAAAGCCCTGTAGTTTGCGCAGAAGGCCAGCATGCCAAACCCTATCAAAAGACTTTGAGATATCCAGGGCAACAGCACAAACCTCACTGGACTTATCAAGGGCCTGGTATATTTACTCTGTGATGGTCATTAGCATATCAGCAGTAGACCTGGAAAAGTGGAATCCATACTGTCTGTCAGAGGTTAGTTTATGGGCAGTAAGATGTTGAACTATCTCAGCATTGATAAAAACCTCAAACACTTTTCTGAAAACTGGTAGAAGGCTGATAGGGCAATAATTGGATGGGTCTGAGGGTTCCCCTGAGTTCTTAAAAACAGGAACCACAGAAGAGGACTTCCAGCAGGCAGAAGAAGCAACATTTCTGTTGCTTCAGATCTCTTCTTCATCTCTAAGGAGACTGTCCAGCATTCACTGCATATAAGAGTGACAGTTACATAACAATTAAGCACACTTTTCTTGATTTCTAGTGAGATTTTTCTGTTTCTTAACATTTTACTTAGTTTTTGGGCAGCATCTTACTCTATCACAAAATGCTTTCAGATTTCAGTGTTATATTTTCCGTTCTCTGTTAAAAACAATTCCCAAATAATTGAAATTTTGTAAATGCATCTCTAATTTGTAATTTGCATGTTCGTCTTTTCTTTTTACTGATAACCATATCAGTCAGTTAAGTGTCATACATGATAAATGCTTGGGCGATCATGTCTCGAAAGAGACACAACTGACTGGGCAGATGATTATCCTGCAGTAGGTTGCCATTGCTTTCTGCAGTAGACTGGTAGCCAACCAAGGCTAAAGAACCCAGGCTGTCCTATTATTTAACCCATAACTGGAGGGAAGAGACAGATTAATACCTTTCCAAAGGGTATTTGCGTGTAGGTGAATACATGGAATTACACAAGTTAAAAAATAAGTCACAAATAAAGCATAGTATGTGTTTCTATGTGTCTTTGAAGGTTTGGATATAACATTAAGATCTCATTAGTTTTTAACACAAACACAAGTAACCAGCATTTCAGAGTGTCCTGTAAACATTGACAGCAGTTAATGTAAGTATTGTAAAGATGGATAAGTATGTCACTAAAAGCAGAAGTTTTCATAAAAGTATAAATGTCTGATTAAAAAAAATATCTATATCTCCAATTTATAAGAAAATACTTGTGTAATCAATTAATACAAATAATTATAATATAGCAAGAATTTCAAGGTCAGCAACATACGGTGAGAATTTATAAAAGTAATATATATACACACACACACACACATATATATATATATATATATATATATATATATATATACACATCTAAATCCAAACTTATTTATAAATGGAACTTTATCTGTGTGTCTCTGTGTCCATTACCTATAGACTCCGAAACAGCTGAACCGATTTTCTTAAAAATTTACACAGTTGTACTATAAGCGTCTGCGAGTGTTCTTAGCTAGGCTTTGTCTTGAGGTACCCTTGATAAATATCGAAAATCGATAATCGAAAAAATCGGGTTATAGAAGGAGTAGCCCGATTTTAATCAAATTTGATACACTCATAGACAAAGGCATAAGAAACGATATTCAGAAGTTTCAAGGTTGCAGTTCTTACAATAGTGCAGAAAATTGATAATATATATATAAAAGGCAAGATGTTTGTGTGCCTGTCTGTTTATCTGCCTGTATATCTGTATTTTTTTCAGCCCTCTTATTTTAGTTTTTGCTTCGGGTTTGACTCTAAGTAGGTATAATTGTAGTTCTTAGTCTCAGCCATGATACCATTTACTCAAAGGACTTATTTAGCCTTCAAAATTCAGTTTACGATGAAAAAAACTTATTTAATATCGATAGCAGAAAATCAAAATTTGACTTACATCCATTCATTTTTCTTTCAGTCTACCGTTTTGCTTTAACTGGAAACAACTATTGCTTTTTAGTCTTTCTTGCCAACGTCCAAAGAGTCTGAGCTCCAGGACCATGGATTAGTTTTAAAGCTTTCATTACACCCAAGCAACCCCGGGTTATACTGCTAGTATATATATATATATATATATATATATATATATATATATATATATATGTAAACAAAGACAATTTATTTATAAAATTTTAAACAAAATATGACAAAAAGTTTAAGGTAATCTTCAAGTTTACAAGTCTGCATTATATGATAGGCTAAAACAAATTCTGTTTTTTATACTATTGCTGTCTTAAAATATGTACTAATTTGGTTTACAATAATTAGTAAAATAAAGAATAGTTTTATTGGCAAAAAAAGATACCTATCACAATTTATTTAAAGAATTTTTAATATGTTAACACCAAGCTATTTCAATGTCGTGAGAAATATATTACAAGTAAAAAAAATCTGAGAAGGGAGCCCATAATTTCATTAGCCTAAGGGCTCCAAAAGTTCATAATCTGGTACTTGAACTAAAGAAAAAAATATTCTTGTATAAAGTCACAGGTAAACTTGGGTAGTTTCTTAGTCTCAGACCCAAACAAAGAAAGATAAAGAGTCATGGCACCTGCCACACGCATCTCATTTTGATTTTATTGAACTTTTAGCTGATTACAAAATAAACAAACTAGGACATTATTTTAATTCTTTTTTTAATGAAAGATCATTGTGTGTCTGGACTTGATCTCTTCTTAGCTTCAATAACAATAAATCAATGTTTAAGATATGATCAGACTGATCAAAAACTGGCCAGTTTTCTTTGGTACTATTATTGGGAGGTGAGGCAAAAATCAATAATTTAATGATATTTTTATTTAAATAAAGTCAAACTAATGTTTAGTCTTCTACGATTATATATATATATATATATATATATATATATGTGTGTGTGTGTGTGTGTGTGTGTGTGTGTGTGTGTACATAATTATGGCTGGCCACATGTGTTTGAGGATACCTGTCTACTGAAATGATTAGCTAATCCCCATTGCAAACGCTTACTCAGGCACACTTGTGTTTGTTCAAAACCTACTGCAACTATGCTGAGTAGACCTTAGTTACAGCTTCTGGGGAAGAGCACATTATCTAGCTTGATCAACAGACTGGACAAGGCCAGGATGCTCAAACCCTCAATTACAATGACTTGTGACTTTGCTTTAGCACAGCCACTTCCCAATCGACGAGATGTGGCCTCACTTTGTCTGTTCTATAAATACTTTCTTGGCTTCTGCTCCAACAAATTTAAGTCACTGGTGCCTCTACAACAGGTGTTTACTCATGCAACCAGATTGGCAACTGGGCCCCACCCATTCACAGTTAGATTAACCAAATGCAGACAACAATTCTACTTCTGCAGCTTCTTCTCTCGCACTTCCCGCCTGTGGAACTCACTTCCATATTCTTGTTTTCCTGACGGCTACAACCTCCAGAAATTTAAATGCAATGTCGATACTCATCTATTAACCACTTGACTCTAGTTCTTTCCCCACCCCGTATATCCTTTCCTTTCTCTCCTCCTTTGCAACTGTCATCACACCTGTATTCCCATCTTTCTCTTGCTCCTTTCTAACTGGTTCGTTTCCTTTCTCTTCACCCTCTTCTAATTAATCTTTTTACTCTTATGTAGCCCCCTGCACATCAGTGGCGTTACCACCTTGCTCAGGGTGATACAATTAAAAAAAAAATTATATATATATATATATATTGATTGATTGTTTAATTAATTAGTTTTTGATCATAATAAAATTAGAGCAGTGCACATTTTTATTAAAAAGTGTTCAATACAATTATATTGTACAACTTTTGAATATTGTTCATTTGTAAATGAGTTATCGTTTACAAATGAAGAATAAATATATATATATATATGCATTGATATACATATACATATACAATACATATATACATTGATATATATGCATCTACATATATATATATATGCATACATGTATATATACACATACATATATATACATATATACTGTGTATTTGTGCAATAATCTCTTTTTTATGCAGGTTTCATTAAAAATGACCACTAATGAATTATGAATTAAGTTTTTTTATATAATTTTTATGTGATCTCATAATTTTTTTCTTTTCAGAATATAAATTATATGAAAAGTTTTCATGTTTTGTTTTTCCATGTGCATTCGGCTATATATTTAGCCATTATCAAGGAAGAATTTTATTGTACTTGTAACTGAATATGTATAGTGTTTATGTATGGATGTATGTAGAGTATATGTATGTTTTATATTTTGAATATGGTCAGCCCATTGTTATCATGTTCTTAGTTGATATTATTGTTTGATTTTTTTTTATATATTAATGATGCTTCCGTTATTTTTTGCCTATTTCTGATCGTGGATGATGGTATTACATCAACAAGTATGCTATGGTTAGAGTTTGGTAGGTCTCTGTGTGTGTTTAAATGAGATCGTATTGAACTATGGTCAGAGAGATGCAACATGAGTCTGCTCATTAAATGCGTGGTAGTGTATCCAATATAACTATTTACAAACCTGGATTGATCAAGAACACAATTCTTCAAAGGACATGTTAATTTGTAAATAATATTTGTTCTCTGTAGTTTAGATCTTGCAGTTGAATTCTTATTTTTGACGATGAAGTTATCAGCTTTAAATTTTCTGTAATAGATAATTTAATTTTGTTGTTTAAATCAATCAGTCGCATATTTTTGGATGATATTTTGAAGTGTAGATTCACCCTGTTTACAATTATAATGCATTTGAATTTTGCAGAAAATATTAATGTTTTTTTTTCCTATGTTTGTTGTTGCTATTGGTTACATTAGAAAGAAAAAGTCTAATATGGTAATGTATGGGATGGTTAAGAAAGGCATTATATACAAGAAAGTATATAAGTATATGAGAAAAGCATTATATACAAGTGTTTGTCTCATGTTATTAAATTCTCATATGCTCTTGTAAGATAATTTTTAATAACACTAATTATATATCTAAGAAAACATTGACTGGTAAAATGATGGTTACAAGAATTTTTACTAATCAGGTTTTATATAGTAGTATTATTAGACTACATGTAAACAACCAAGAATGAGAGTTTATTTTTTTGGCTAAGCTCATTATGAGTTGAAGACAGAATTATTTTCAAAATAGTTTTAAGCTTATCAATTTTATTTATTTATTTTTTTCTCAACTAAAATAAATAGTACCATCTAAACAGTGGACATATATTTTTGTTTTAGTAACATTTTTTAGAAACTATATATTATACATGAGATATATAAAAGTTACAGAAGCTTGTACCAAGAAAGAAAGATATACATATACATACATATATACATAGATATAAATAAATATGCCTACACACACATATATACACATTTTAGAAGTAGTAAAAACTAATGAGTTGGCAGTCCACTGTTTGTAGTGATTTACTTTATTAAGTGTGCTTGGTACTTAGTAAAGCATTATATATAAAAATATAAAACTAATCTAAAAAAAGTAGATTTCCTAGATGTAATACTTGATATAGTCCAGAAGACTTACTCTCCTTACTTAAAAAATAATGCTAATCTTATATACCGCCACCCTAAACCTAACCACCTTCGATCAATCATCAAACATATACCCTTCTCTATTGAAAACAGAATTAATAACAACTCCTCTAATGAAGATATATTTTATAAACATAGCAAATTCTATGACACTGCCCTCAAAAACAGTGACTACGAATGTCCTGACCTTAGACATAACAAACATAATAACAACAACAACAATAATAATAGAAAGAAAAAAATCATTTGGTACACACTTCCATTTAACCAGATAAGTACTAAGTTAGGGCATAAATACCTCAAATTAGTAATTTATAATTGGTATGATGATATCTGGACATAATTTCTGATCTTTCATTTAGTAATTTTTTTTCTTTCTGGGAACGACTTATGGTCTATCATGTTGAATACACCGATTCTCGCTCGATCACCAAAGTTAAGCAATGTTGAGCCTGGGTGACCGCTTGGGAATACCAGGTGCTGTAAGCATATGATGATGGATGTGCGTTGTGGTGCAGTGAATATCGGCTCGGAAAGAGAAATTGGTGAGCTGAGTTTGAATTCCAGTTGAATACTCTGCATTCACTTAAGCACTGGTACCCTTGGGAAAGGTATTAATCCGTCCCTTCCCTCCAGTTATGGGTTAAATAACAAGGGTAGGACTTGGAGACCCTGTTCTTAAAAAAACAAAAAAACAAATCCCAATGAATCTTGATACTTGAAAAGAAAAAAGTATTACTAGACACAAAATTTATATATATATATATATATATATATATATATATATATAAAACAACAATTGTTGAAAGGAAAAGGTATTACCAGCAATAAATAAATAAAGTTTAGTTGGCAATAAATGACCCACGGAAGTTGATTTGCCATAAAAAAACAACCAACCAACTTTCTGGGAACAACACAATAGCTCACTTTTTCTCCTGTCACAATCTGCATACATTACTACTTGAATGTTTTGGCTGTTTACACAATACTCCAAGTTATATCAGGGATTTTTTTTTTTTAATTTTCAGTTTTATTTCCTACATGTGGCTAGCTAGTTTGGTGCAATTTCTGAGGTTTTCCAGTTTAAATGTAGATTTATGATTATTCCATCTGTTTTTAAAAATGCCTTCAGTAGACCACAAATATGTTCTTCTTTGTTCATCTATGTCTTGTACCTCTTTATTTATTTAGAATCTATAACAGAAATATGTTATAATATCACTACAAAAGTAGCCATTTGTTACGACACTGTGGCATATCAAGTGATTAGGTTTATTTAAAGTTGGAAACTTTTAAATTTTTCAAGACTAGGCAAACCATCTTAATCAGGGAGGCATTGTTGACAGAGTGGACCAATCAAAAGAAAGCAATTTCGAATTGAAGAAAATAAGAACAGATACTAAAAATAATTTATTGGGGCATTAATATTAATATTTGATTAAAATAGAGATAAGCATTTTTAATCGACTATTAGATTAATTTTGCTTAATTTTTATTACGAATTTTAAATTCCAAGTTTAACAAAAGCATTAGATTTAGGTTTTAAAGTTTTGATGTTAAATGAGTAAAAAGATATAGGTGTACACATATTCAAATCTAAAGACATCTACATATAGACAAATAGACGAGTATATAAACACACGAACATACACTGACACACATACACACGTACAGATGTATATACGCACACATATACATACATAAGTTTTAAAATTTTGTTTTTATCGATATGCCAATACATCCGTTAAATTTCAAAGCCAGTTTTGGAAATCGTCTGTAAAGGCTACAATATTGGATACATGTAAGAGCGAACTCACAAGATGGCAAAAGCCTAGAATTAACGAGGTCAATTCAGACTATATTTTATTCCATCCATACCTACCATATATATATATATATATATATATATATATATATATATATATATTATTTTTCTTTAATCCGAAATGGAAAAAGCAGGATTGTAAATTCCAAGAAGCTTATCCTAATTAATATTAAAAATTATAATCTTAAAAGTGATACAGGAGGAGAGCTCAATGTACTTAAGATTACAGAGCCAATATAAATTATGGTAAATTTTCAAAATTCAAAAATGTCGAATGCACATTTCGACATGAAATCTCTAGTAGAGAATTCACGTCTACTCAGAGGTCGTTAAGTTGAGGATTGGGTTAAACAAAACAGAACAGAAAAGGAAGGGGCGGAATATAAAAAGAGTGTATGGAGGAAAGATAAGGAAGGGGAAAAGGAAAGGAGGAAAAGAAGAGAATATCAAATAGAAAACACTAGATATGTGTCAAATACGTTTAACTTTAAATGTTTAAAAGGATTAGAGATTTGGACGAGAAGCCGGGGAGCCGAGTTCGAATTCCAGTTGAATCCATTGTATTCACTTCCGCGCAAATACCATTGGGAAAGGTATTAATCCATCTCTTCCTTCCAGTTATGGGTTTATAGCAGGACAGATTGGGTTCTATAGTCTGGGTCGGCAACCAGTCTACCGCAGAAAGCAATGGCAACCTACTGTGGTATAATCTTCTGCCCAGTCAGTCATGTCTCTTTCGAGACATGATGGCCCAAGCGTGTATCACGTATGGCACTTAACTGACTGATTTGAAAAGGTATATTTAGGGGGGGGGATAAATTTAAATATAAGATTTTAAAAAATTTAATTAAGTTTATTTAATTAAAAATATTTTAGGTATAGACGAACTAAATAACAATTGAAGAAAATTATAAATTTAAAAATTTAAAAAAAAAATGCTAACAAAGGAAAAAAGAGGGTTTAGTAAGAGAATCCATATTTTATAAAGATAGACAATTAAAGGAGACTGGGAGAGGAAGGTAGATGGGCTAAAATACTTTTTAAAGTTAAAATTAAAAATTAAAATTAATTTATCAAAAATCATTAAATTATATTTATATTCTAAAATCTAACTCTCGTCGAGCTAGACCGCAAAACGAAGAGGCTAAGTCGAATCTATCAAACAAACAAATACTTCCATCTTCGTTACTTTTATAGATATGGATATAGATATTTGGTTCTTGATTAAGTCGTCGCTGTTTTTGCAACAGATGGCATTCCAAGAACTGCGTGAGTTTGAGATGGGAACGCATCTATAAGGAAGTATTACAAGCAAGCTTGAAATTTAGTGTATGTCGTTTCACCGCAGTGCAAAACAACTTTGTTTTTCGTATTTGTTAACCATCTCAGATTTTTGCCCTCAAAAAGTTTATTTGCAGGGAATTTTACTGCACAACTTAATCAAAATGAAATCTGAAGCTGAAGCACAAAGAATTCTTGTTGAGACTTATGGTGACTATGCTCTGTCAGAAGCAACATGCAGAGATTGCTTTCAGTTAAGTGCCATACGTGATACACGCTTGGGCCATCATGTCTCGAAAGAGATATGATTGACTGGGTAGAAGATTATCCCACAGTAGGTTGCCATTGCTTTCTGCGGTAGAATGGTTGCCGACCAAGGCTATAGAACCCAATTTGTCCTGTTATTTAACCCATAACTGGAAGGAAGTGACGGATTAATACCTTTCCCAATGGTATTTGCGCGGAAGTGAATGCAATGAATTCAGCTGGAATTCGAACTCGGCTCCCCCATTTCTCGTTCCGAGCCGATATCCAATGCACCACAACGAACATCCTGCTTCAAACGCTTCAAAATAATGATTTTTAAAGCTAAAGAACATACTGGCGAACCGAAAACATTTAAAGACGAAGTATTGGGAGCATTACATCATAAAGACCCATGTCAGGTGCAATCTGAACTTTCAGAATCATTAGGAGTTGATCCCACAACAGTTTTGAAAGCTTTTGAAGGCATTAGGAGTGATTTAAAAGCAAGGACAGTGGGTGTTGTACGATTTGAAGCCGAGAGACGTCGAACGATGTATTGTCACGTGAAACAGCTACTTCAACGGCAGAAAGGGAAAGTTTTTTGCATTGTATCGTGACCGGCCATGAAAAGTGGATATACTACGATACGCCTAAGCGCAGAAAATTGTTGGGTATATGCATCAACATTGGCGGCAAAACCGAATATCTATGGTTTGAAGATTCTGCTCTGCATTTGGTAGAATCAGCTGGGTGTATTTTATTATGAACTGCTCAAACTGAGCGAAACCATTATGGGAAACTACAACTGATGCAGATGAGCCTAGCATTGAAGAAAAAACAGCTGCTATACGAGTAGTGCATTTTGCAACATGACAATGCTAGGTAGCATGTTGCGAAGCGGACGAAAAACCTACTCGGAAACGCTTAAATCTGAAGTCCTACTCCACCTACTGTATTCACCTACCGTATTCACCAGACATTGCGCTGATCGATTATCACTTGTTCTAGTCGATGGCACATGGCCTGGCTGAGCAGCACTTTCATTCTTACAATGATGCCAAAAAAAGAAATCGATTCGTGGTTAACCTCAAAAGACGTGTCATTTTTCCGACGTGAAATTCAAATGTTGCCAGAAATATTAGAAAAATAGTAGCTAGCGATGGACAATACTTTAAGTGACAAGTTTCTTACTAATTTTTGTAAATAAAACATTACTTTTCTTGAAAAAAATCAGTGGGAACTTATTCAATGTTGTAATATATATGTCTATGTATATGTATATAGTAACGATGAAAGCATCCTCTCGGAAATTTGTTCCACAATGTAGCGTTTCTCAGAAAGAAGCTGAGTAGAAATGCCTTCCTACCAATGGAATGCAAAGGGAATAATGATTCAACTCTCTTTGCATGGAGTGTCCTAGATGTCATTAAGGAATGTAGTTAATCTGAACATTTGTCATAGAAATGGTGATAGAGATGTCATGAGCTTACAACGTTTCGTCTATGTGAAACAGGCTGTAGGGTTGAAAATAATTTGTAGCCCACAGGGGAGCGTAAAGTTTTTTTTTTAAACTGTCATGGTTTGACTGTGCAGAATGAGTAGTTCCTGTCCAGATATGGCAACAACACTTCATCTTTAGTTTGATTTTATTTATTTTAAGTAAAGTCAAAGTGTGTCACAAATACCAAAAGAAAAAAATAGTGAAAATATTTATGAGGATTATGGAGAGGGCAATAATAATAATCGAACGTGTAAAAAATAGATTGATAAGTTTCATTCTTGAAATATTTTCCTGTACCATGCTCCACTACCGGGTAGAGCAATTGAACTTACTAGCAATTAAATGGAGGTATTAAGAAAAATTATTCTAGCTTATACAATAAGGTAAACGGCCAACAGTTTCAAATTAACAAAATTATGTAGTCAAAATTATGTATTCAAAATCATTTTAGTTACGTTGGTTAGGTCAGTAGCTTATAGGTGACTTCCAGGTAAGTGACAAGAATTTAAGTGTTTTACTTTTAAAATAAGTTGTAGCGGGTGATGAAAAGTGTATATGTTAAACCAATGTAAAGTGCAGGAAATCATGAAGAAGACAATATGAATCATCATTAAACCTGTTAAAGGCTGCTCTTTATTCAAACGAGATTGTGTTGCATCTATATTGAAATTGAAACGGAGTCTATTTCATTGAGTGCCATCCGGAGAACCGAAAAATTTATACATACAAATGCTGCATTTAATTCGTTCACTGAAGGTATTAATTGATTAAAAGCATGCAGAGTTATATAATTCTATTTCCTTTACAATGGGTGCCATGCGGAGAACCAAACAATTTATTCAAGTACTGCGCCTAATTCGTTCACTGAAAGTATTAATTGATTAAAAGCATACGGAATTATATAATTTTATTTCTTCGGTGTGCAACACACCCTCAGGTATAGCTGTAGGCGCTTCCCAGAATGACCGTATTCAGTGTATGGCCATCATAATAGGCAGATAACAGTGGCGATTCTACGGTGGGGCAGAAGGGGCCAGGCCCCCACCTCTCCATTTTGGATGGCCCCTCGGTTGGCCCCCAACACTTTTATAAACTTCAAAATTTTATGAAAATGATCAGTCTGGTTTTGATAAGATTTCATCTTAAGCACTTTTCCCTCTGCATTTTCTTTTTCATTTAGCTTTTTTAAAAGCACGTGCAGAGACCAGTTTGAAAGAAAAACAAACAAAATAAAACAAACAGGTAGAGAGAAACAGACATGTTGTCAGGAATAGAAAGAAACACTAGTCATGTTTCTGAAGAAATATGTTAATTAGAAATAATGTTCCCTAACTCGATATCTAGTTACATAAGCAGTTAGTGATTTATGGCCGAGTGAAAGTGCCCATCACCACTTTCAAAGTTCCAGAATGGCTACTGGAAGATAGTCGAAGTAATCAACGGTACAGTATTATATTTTATGCTCAACCGCTTTCTTCAGTGTCGATTTTTTAATCGGTATCACCCCATGCAAGACAGTAAAGCCACTAAGACACAAAGAGTGGGGAAAGGGACTGAAGCCGAGCCGCCAGATCAGGGCTAATAATATTGTTGTCTCATTTTTGGATTTTATCAAGGAGCTTAAAATAAATAGCAAGAGCAACGTACCATATGTGGCAGAAATATTCTAAGCATGAACGAACTTGCCGATAATTTAATTATAGATTAAGAATTATTTCAGAAAAAAAAAACTAATATTTTTTACCAGGATAATGCAAAAACACGTTTCTTTGGTGACCAGACAAAAACATGTCACGGCACGACCGAGAAGTTTTGATTCATCCACTGTATTTTTAATAGTGCATATTCTTTCAGACTTAAGAAGAAAAAAGTAAATTCCTCGAACAACTGCAAAAGGCAATTAGAGATTTATTTTTTTAGATGGGAAGGTAAAATTCTAATGGAATTAAAAAGCTGCCTGAAACATAACGGTAAAGGTTAAAAATCGAAAACAAAATATCTTTAATGTTTACTGTTAATTGTTTAAGTTACCCAAGGACACATTTTATTTATTTTTCATCAGATTCAATGCGTTCACGAAACTGCATGATTCTGTATAAAGGGGTAAAATAAAACCTCAGAGCGATACTTGGAGACTCGGGTATAAAATCGAATACTATATATCTTTTTTACTCTTGCTTAAACCGAAGCTATGTGGAGTAGATAGACTAAACTATCGTCCGGTTCACACTCCACCCACATCTATTGAACAGGTGAAAAGGCTCATCCATTGTTTCCTGTTTAAGATGCGGTTTCCGGTTTTCTCTTTTCCAACCTTTTCACTCTTTTATTTATTTATTTTTTTCAATTGGAGTAGATAGACTAAACTATCGCCCGGTTCACACTCCACCCACATCTATTGAACAGGTGAAGAGGCTCATCCCTTGTTTCCTGTTTAGGATGCGGTTTCCGGTTTTCTATTTTCCATTCTTT